>PVIJ01005221.1:0-106459 GCA_004024925.1 Scalopus aquaticus
GGGATTGCTGGGTCGTATGGAAGCTCCATGTTTAGCAGTCTGAGGAATCGCCATACAGCCTTCCATAGTGGTTTGACCAGTTCACATTCCCACCAGCAGTGTAGAAGAGTTCCTTTTTCTCCACATCCTTTCCAGCATTTGTTATTGCCTGCATTTTTAATGTGTGCCATCCTCACAGGTGTGAGGTGGTATCTCATAGTTGTTTTGATTTGCATTTCCTTGATTATAAGTGATGCTGAGATACTATTAAGAGAACTGGAGATTCACTGCTGACTAAGAAAAATGCTCCTGGACTCATTGAGTTTTACATATTCATAGAAAATAATTAATCATCAAATCATAAAAAATGTCAATTAAATATATTATGGGAAAAATAGAGTAGGGAAAAGAGAAGGTAACAGAGGGTAATAAGAGGGTGTCCTCCTTTGGAGAATATGATTAAGGAAGATCTTTCTGACTCAGTGATACTGAATCAGAACAGAATGAAGGAAACCCTTTAAGTAAGGAACATCCTTACCCTTTTAAGTAAGGAACATCCTTAGAAGAGGGAACTGAAAGTTCAAAGGTTCAATGACAACAAATAGAAAGGGGTTCAGCACAATAGCAATGTTCAAATAATAGAGACCTTGGAAAGTTTCATTTCAATCATTAGAGTATTTAGAGCAGAAAAATGACATATCATTTGACAATTGTTCTATTAATTGTGTGAGGAAATTGAGTATAGAGGGTTAAAAATGGAAGCAGGGAGGCCACTTAAAAGCCCCTCGTCATATAAATGAGAGATTGTTCCTATTTTGGCCTGAACTGTAGAAGCAGACGTTATTAAAGATGAAATAACTAAAGAGTAAAGATGATAATACAAAACCGTCTTGGACTTTCAAGCATATGATTTTAAGTAACTATATTTATTTGAATTTTTTATTACTAAGATACTTGGCAGTTATTATAGCAAATATAAATTGGAATGGTTAATGTAATTTTTAAAAGTTTCTATTTTTTTTGTATTTCCTATGGGACCTTCTTTTTTCTTGAGGGGTAAAGCCAGATAAAGTCTGACAGATTAGGTTATATAAAACAGATTAAAATTTTCAAACTGAGATGATTGTCTTGAAGGTTAAAACGGGAGCAGGTGAATATGAAGAAACTAGAGGAGTCAATGAACCTCAGGTCCCAGTGAGACCCAAGATTAGTCTTGGTGGGAAAAGCAGTCTTGGAGGTGAGATCGTTTGCTGGAGTGGGAACAATACACTTGAGGGAAAGCTATAAGGTGAGAAGAAAACATTTAATGATTTTGGGAAGAGGATAGGTTTGGATTATGACATGTTTGAAGTTCGACCAGTAGTGAAAGGCAAAGGCAGAGAAAAGAAAAGGTCATTTATAATAAGGATATAAGTCAGGTTGTTGAATGGGTTGTTTGTGTAGATGTGAACGTCATACAGGATCGTGGAGCCAGATTGGAAAAACAAGAACAAGTCTTTTTATGAAAGATAAATTGTGACTAGAGATTAGTAGAAAAAGGAAGGTGGTACATAGCTAGATTGCTAGAATATCAAAGCAGCAGGGATTTTATGCAAGGAGGCAAAGACACAATGGTCAGTAGTAAGGTCAAGAGTATCGTATTCCTGGGCCTCGCTGGTGGCGCAACAGGTTCAGTTGCAGCATTGTAAAGCTACTCAGAGCCACTGCAACACAAGTTCGATACCTGGCCAGGTAGATTCCCACATGGCGCTGAGACCTCTCCTGCCTCCCCTGTTGCTCCCGTCAGCAGTGTATTTCACTCAATCCGCCTGTTCTGCTCCCCACTCTCTATCTGGTGAATCCTCTCACCCCCACGCCTCTGGCCTGCACCCCAGCTCTTGTATGCATACATAAATAAATCTTTTTTTTTTTTTTTTTTTTTACAAAAAGAGTGTCATATTCCTGAGGTTATCCAAAGTGTTGAGGAACAAGAGGCCATTTTCATTTGCAGAACTGCTGTCCTCAGTGAAAAATGGAAATTTATCTTGCTCTAAGTTTGTAGTAACTCTTGCATCTGTGATTTAATGTATTTAAGCAATTTTGAAAAAATTCTTTCTTTAGCTTTAATATAGCTTCATCCCATTCTATGAGTCCTCTTTTTCTGGAATTCTAGTGACATACCTGTAGGGACTTTTTATGTGTTCTCTGATCCTTTCAGTATTTTTCATATATTTTTTTATTTTTTGTGTTTCAGGCTGTGTATACTTTATTCTGACTTAATTTCAGTTCATTTTCTCTCTAATCTGCTGTAAATCTATCTTAATTTCAGTTATTTTACTTTCATTTCTAAAATTCATTTTATTGACCATTTACAATTCTTTGCCAAAATTATCATTCTTATAATTTTTTGAAAATGTATTATGTGATGCTTTAGAAATAGATTATGTAGACTTATTATAGGTCTGTTTCCATCATTTTTTCTTCTTGTTGTTCTGTCTTGTTGTCATTTATCTATTGAAAAACTACTTTTTAAAATCAAGTGCAAAACATTGTGCACTAGAAATTACACAAATAATTAAAAAAATTAGATTATATTTGTTTCAGAGGAAATTTATTTTTTATGTATGGCAGCTCCTTTAGAGTAGAATCAAATCATCTTAATCCAAGTTGAGGTTAAGCTAATTCAGTAACGGGCTTTTGGTTTATTTCTGGTTCATTTTTATTCTTAGGAAACATTCCTTTACAGGTCTCAACTGAGATTCTCAGAGCATCTTCATCTTGATAGTATCTAAATTCCAAAATTGTTCCTCAAGTCCTATCAGGGTAATATCAATTCTAATGAGCTGCTTAGTCTATCACAAACAACTTTTAATTGTGGAATATTTGAGTGGCAGAAAAAATATCCCCATGAATTCTGAGCTCACTTCTTTGGGCTTTCATTTGGTATAAGATCTTGGTTCCTAGGTTTTCTTAGCCTTCTTTCTTTCTTTTTTTTTAAAGATTTATTTTTCATTTATACATACAAGCTGGGGTACAGGCCAGAGGTGTGGGGCGGCGAGAGGGTTCACCAGAGACAGAGCAAGTAGCGTAACAGACATATCAGAAGTACACTGCTGAGGGGAGCAGCAGGCGAGGCAGGAGAGGTCTGCTGCACTATGTGGGATTCTCCCCGGCCGGGCGTCAAACTTGCATCGTGCGCTGCCGACAGCTCCACAGCACAGTGTTTAACCGCTGCGCCACTGGGGAGGCCTTCTTAGCCTTATTTCTTCTTCAATATCTTCAAAGAGAAGTGGTCTCCTTCTCTCTCCCTCAGGTTGACCTGATCTCAGTTATTCATTTATTGCCTGAAACATTTTGTTTAATAATTTTTTTAAAGAAGGTAAATAACAAAGTACTTTTTAGAGGAATACTTACAACCTTAATTGTACATATTTAGAAATAAAATTATAATTAAATAATTTAACGAAAACTTAAAAAAATTATTAAAAAATCAAAATAACTCCAAAGAAAATATAATTAAGAATATTACAATGCTATAAGCAGGAATAATGATGGACTAAATTAAAATGAAGCAGGTGTAATCAGTAAATAAAAGCCCATTAAAATGAAATGACAATAAACTTGAAAAAAATTGTTATAAACACAGAGATAAGACATTGGGGCCTCCCTGGTGGCGCAGCGGTTGAGCGCTGTGCTATGGAGCTGTCGGCAGCATGCGATGCGAGTTCGACGCCTAGCCAGGGAGGATCCCATATGGTGCGGGAGACCTCTCCTGCCTCGGCTGGCTGCTCCCCTCAGCAGTGTATTTCTGATCTGCCTGTTCTGCTTCCCGCTCTGTCTCTGGTGAACCCTCTCGCCACCCCACGCCTCTGGCCTGTACCCCATCTTGTATTTAAAAATAAATATTTGAAAACAAGAGAGATAAGATATTATGCTCAAAATAATAAATTACTAACAAAAGGTGGCTTACAAGTAATTTGGATAAAACTAGGCTCATCACTCGGAAAACAGATGAATTATTTTCTAAAAAAAATTAAATCTGCAATGTTAATTCAAAAACAGAAAAATTGAATAGAAAATTTGTCATAGAAAAAATTTTGAAGTAGTAAAAATATATATCTGGAAGAACATCAGGAACAAATGCTTTTTATGCATCATTTCACCAAACCTTCACAGAACAAGTAATCTCCATGCTATATAAAATCTTCCCCATAGAAATAAGGAAACTTCCCAATTTATCTAATTAGAATAACATAACCTGAAAATGAAATCAAACAGGGATAGCTCCAAGAAGGAAATTAACTATAGACCAATCTTAATGATGAATAAGACAGCTTATATAAATTGACTATCCTCTCATTAAGCAAAGTTAAATACATATCCTAAGAATATGTGTTTCCCCCAAATGAGGAAATCTGCCTTTGTACAGCTTCACTATAACTCACTAATGGACAAAAAACATGATTTTCTTAATATTAAAAAAAAATTGATAGAATTTAATACCTGCTTTAAAAAAATAGTGTGCTAGCAATAGAAATAAATTTCCTTAGTTAAAAAAGATTAGACTGACATATGTGAACATCAAACTCAAAATGTGTAACTAAAGACACTGAGTAAATAAAAGAAAAATGGCAAATGAAAACAATATATTTGCAAGACGGGTGATATAGAGAAAGCACCTACAGATGATTATGGAAAAGAGAAACTTGCTAACAAATATCAAAGGAAATATTGTAAAAAATAAATTTAAAATTCCATAAGTTTAATGGAAACAATCTTTCACTTCACTATATTCAGAGAATTACGGTACTTCAGTGGGACACCATTTTTACTCATCAAATTGACAGTGAAGATGCATCCTGGGATGCATTAATTTTATTACACATTTATTTGTGGGGCAGTTATAAATAAATTAAAGTATATTGGGAAAGGTATGTTTAAAAAACTAAACATTGGCTAGAAAGAATGGTATGTCAGTGTGGGAATCACTATCTTTTGGTACCAGGTAAAGAAATGTTTGTTTTTCAGGGCACCTAGAATATGGTTAGAGTAAAAAGAGAACTTGGTCCATAAAAGAACATTTAAATGTTGTTTAGGGGAATAGCAAAGAAGGCTGAGAATGAGTTAATGAGTTAGGAGAAAGTCAGAAAAGAAAAACATTATTCATGATGACTTTGATATTGTTTACAGTTACTGCATTATCAGATATGAGGGAGATAATTTAGTGAGGTCAAATATCACTTACCATAAAGCAAATATTTCTAAAATGACTATCATTACACTGAACAACTTATCATTTTGTTGTGCATATCAGGGGGAGGGCGAAAGGGAACAACAGAAACAAAAACACACTTGGTAATTAGAGTTGACTCAGTCTTCTTAGATTAACCTCTTGGTGAGTGTGCGCTCCCAGGATGCATGGTCACTAGACTGAATGCAAAATTTCTGTGGTTGAAGTGTTCTTTTCCCTGTTTCTTGGCTGTTTAAAGTTGTTATGTTGGTGACACCTTTTGTGGAAAATTTAGCATAAGTGGTAGTAGTGTCAGTTCAATGCCAGAATAAACAGAGGAATGCTGGGACTTCGGGTGTCTATACAATCCTAAACAGAAATTGATTTCTGCAGTCCAAGTGGTTATGATCACTCATTCTGTCAAATTCCCTCATTTATGTTATATGCTATCAGTCCTTAACAATCATATGTGATGATTGTGGCAATATGTCACACATATTTATGTGTGTGTGTGTATATATATCTATACGTAAATGAATACTCAAACTTTCCTCTTTCTCCTCCCTATTTATTTGATTTTCATTTATCTTCTTTCACAAAATAAACTAAGCGTATTTAGGGGAGGAGAAGCAGATGCAGAGATACCTTGTTTTTTACTTGTTGATACATAACATATTTATAATAGTTAATCAATCCTCTTTGCCAGACACTGTCAAAGGATTTCCATGGATTACATTTAATTATCACTACAATTCTGTGAGGTAGCTACTTTTCCCCATTTTAAAGGTAAGAATAAGAAAAGTGTCAAAGTCATTTGGTCGGTACTTTGGTATGTGCGAAACAGGTCTGGATCCAACCAGAAAGTGTTACCAGTAGAGTCCATCTGTTAAACTTCAACTTGACAACCTTAAACTATACTTCCTTTTCTTATGTTCCACATTTGTATTGAGACTTTTAGGCTCTTATTTTTTCAGGCATTATGAAGATACAAAAGCAATGAAAGCCATGCTATAAAATTTTGAAAATGGGATATGATATGCCCAAATGATGAAATATTAAAGGACTATTAAAAAGGTGTTTATGTAGAAGTTTAAAGTAACTTGAACAATAGATTTTTGCAGAAAGATAGGACTTGGATTCAAAATTAAATGACTGACTTTACATCTACTGATAAGGAAAGGAGTTTATCATGATCTTAAGAACAAGAAACTCAGACCAATGGAAATGACAGATTTTGGGTATTAAATTTTCCTCTTAGCTTTGATTCATGTAAAAGGGCTCTGTCCTGTGAGTTAGGCTTGCCACAGGTCATAGGATAAGAACACGGGAATGCACGGTAGTGGGCTTCTTGGCCAGTGTCAGTACCGAAGTGTCTGACTGTTACACGTTCTGAGCCTTTTCTTTCTTCAGAGTCATAGTTTCTCTTTTTCCATAAAATACATATTGCTTTAACATTTATCTCTCTCTATTCTCTATTGGAATTCCATTTTGAATACCTAGAACTAAACGGGTCTATATGAATAAAATTATAAAATTTGCTGAGAAAGAAAAAAAACCTTAAATACAAAGGCATGCTTTTTCTGAAGAGATCTTATTATTTGAATATATTTTATTTTCCCTAAATTAATATGCAATCCTACCAAATCTCAATGGCATATTCTGGGGGGGAAGGAAACAATATAGTTTCATTTTATTTGAGAGATTTGGAATCAAGAGTTTTTCCAAAAAATTATAAAAGGAATAACAGAGGGAAACAGGCCCTATGAGAGACAGGGAAATTCACAAAAAATAATAATAGAAAGTTGAAATAACAAAAGTCAAGAGAAAAATGACACAACTGAATAGATAGCCCACGAAAAGTCCATGGCATCAATATGGTAACAGAGAATGTCAAAGCAGTGTGGAGAGAAAAGATTCATGATGGTACTAAATAACACATTATTGTAAAATAATTTTAAAATATTAAATCTTATATACCCATAAGACAAAACAAATATAAGAAAAATTAAGTATAAAATGTTTTAAACATTTAACAGATATTGGAAAAATATGTTGAAATGTAATATCTGGATGAACAAGAAATCTCTAACAATCACAAAGAAACAGAATCTAAATTTTACTGTAAAAGAAAATAAGTAGCCATTTTCATAAATGAGTAAATACATTAGGCATGCCATTCAAAATAAATCAGGAAAAATATTTTAGGCCCAAGATTTAATAAACTTACTGAAGTTCTCTTTAAAAATAAATCTTAAAAATGGTTTAATTGAAAATGTAAAAGAATACCTGCCAGAAATTGAGAATGGCATTATAAAAGAAATGCAAATATATATGTATATATGTATGCATGTATTCTACAAAATTTGCTAAGCATAAATATCTCCTACTACCTAGGAGAAAATAAAAATTGAAATTGTCTCACTCCAAAATTTTTGTGAGCTAATGCAATTTGGAACAATATTTCAAGAAAGTAATTAAAAATGCATTTCAACAGCCTCCAAAAATTGTATTATTTGACATTGTAATTCTCTTTCTACAAAACTTTTTTAAGAAAAACAAATTATAAATTTTAACAAAAAGTCATGTTTATGCTGTGCAGCCTAATTTGTTCTGAAAACATGGGCACATTTAAATTTTAGGAAAACATGTATATTATGATAATCTCTATGACAGAATATTGTGAAGTCATCAGTTTGGTACTCAAAGAACAACGTCATGGGAAAATCCTGATAGTATAACACTAAAAAAATAAAAATAAGAGACCATATTTTCTATTTAATTTGATCTTTATATGGTCATATTTACTATTGCATACATTAGTAAATCTGAAAGTAAATATGCTAAATATTAACAGGGCTGTGATTAGAGGTAGTTTTAATTGTCATTTTATGTATTTCTGATTTTGCTTGCTTTTAAAGTATTCATACAATATATTTGTAATCAGAAATAGTCTTCAGGAAAAGTTGTATTATAGCAATATCTGGAAAAATAATTATAGAAAAAGATTATCCCTCCATTTAATTGCCTAAAGAGATAAACTGATTATTAAAATTCCAGTCCTTAGATAGCAGGTTTAAGGAATTAGTTTGTCATCCAAAGAGGAGTTTTAATAGTCCTAGGACCATTCTACATGGAAATTGACAATACTGCCAATATAAGTTTTAAGGTCAGGTCAGCACATGGATACTGAAGTCTCTCTTATGGGAAATGCAGTTAATCGATATATAAGATTACTTGTTTCTCAGATGTAGTGGCAGTGTACAATATAGTCATGTAATTAATGATATAGAAGAAATTCAATTTACTCATTCTTTAAGCATGAAAATTTTGAAGAAGAATGTTATGGGAAGAGAATCAGACTGTAAAGGAAGAGAGGACAATCTCCGTGCAGGGATTGCTCTGAATTGCGTTGCTGTGGAAGATAGCATAGAAGATTCAGGACAACTGGGGCGGGGCCGGGGGGGGGGAATTTGAATATCTGAACTATACCAGCTCCATTTTCTCGGCCTCCTGCCATAATATTATCTGGGTTACATTACAAGAACACTGTATTCTGCACGGAATGTGAGTCTGCTAACTTTGGTGCATGAAGGATGAGTTTTACAGCATTTAGCTATCATGGTGCCAAGTGTTTTCTAAAATCAGAGCCCTGATGTATTCCAAGCCTCTACTATAATTTACCAAGAAGTCTTTGGTGTCCACTTTCAAATCCTGCCATTGTGGGTCCTTTGAGAACTCTGACTTTCTATGATTTTCTTCAAGATAGCATATCGGGTATCTGCCTGACATCATGGGAGCATAAGGGCATCTGCTGATGGCAAGAAGAAGACCATGGAGTCATATTCTCTGATAATGTTTATTCCACATCTGTGATTTGTGTCCTACAAGGCTCTTGGGACTTAAACCACATGTGCTGTATTTGCATTAATGGGAACTTGAGAAGGAGAGGCCATAACACTATTAAAATGTTTAGCTTTCGCTCTCCCATCACAGAGACACATGCTAATAACTACTCCCAGACCTTGTATCATGGTGCAGGATGCACCGTGGAGAGCACTCACTGTTTCAATATAGGGGACTTAAAAACAAAGAGCTGCCTTCTCTGTCTCTGATAGTTTGCCAGGCTTTTAACTTCTTTGGTTTTTCCTCTTCAGATCTTAGTGAGGTATCACAAATGTATTCCAAACAGTACATTATCCCAAGTCTTTGTTTCCTCTTTTCTAAAGAAACTTTTGCTTTAAGGTATATTTAGAAAAACCAGGGTCTAAGCCAAATTCCAAAGAACCACTTCCTAATTCTACTTTCAAATGGCAGGAAATTACTTATCAGAGCACAATCCCCTGCACAGGGTTATTGATTACCCAGGTTTAATTGTTGAAAATGGGACAAATATTCTGGAGTCTTTCCATAGGGTTAAATACACAATTGTTAAATTATATACTGGGACATTTGGAAGCATCTCATAAACCAGAAAATAGAGAGAGAAAGCCAAGGAACAGAGTTTGAAGATCACATCTTTCATTACTCCTCAGGCCAGTGCTTTTCAAATTGCATTAAAAATCCTTTAGTGGGTCATGAAATCAATTCAGTGATTTGGGACCAGGAATTTTAATGAAATCAAGTAAAGAAAGAATGGACTAGAATCAGAGTATCAGGCTATATTATATATAGTAAGAAATATTATTTTATGAAACAGTTGTTTCAATTATATGATATATACATACTTATACATATATATGCAAATATTGGGAGAGATAGCTAGATATGATGGGGTGACTAAAAAAGAAAAAAGGAATAGTGAATAGGGGAAGAGGCTGCAGTTAACAATATAAAATATATTTTTTATCATAGATCATGGCCAAAAATGTTTGAGATCTATCACCAGATTTTACCTCTGGAGCAATGGCTTTTATAATGTTGAAATAAATTATTTGTTAGGGACTTTAGTTAAATTCACAAACTACATATAAACTTTAATTTAATCTCAAATATTTTTTGAAAACTTTTTGTGCATGAAACTCAGTAAGATTCAGGTCCAGTGCCATGAGCCATCATCAATATTTGACAAATTACATACAAAATATTTATTTTAATGATAGGAATATATCTTCTTAGTGCCCTGCTCCTCCTAGAAAATGATAAATTATACAATAGTTAATAGTGAGCCTCAAAAGCTGGGGGAGAAATCACTGTGTTGGTGATCTGTAGATATCATTTATTAAAGGATGAGATTATTTCTTGGGATCAAGAATAAATCAGTTCATGACAACAGAACCATCTTGATGAAGCAGGAAAAAAACAAGAACAGTGATTGTCAGGACAGGTGCTTAGGGAAAATTCTGAGCTAATAATATTGGAAAGAAGTGTGTCTGTTGGGCAGGAAAGGAACCAAAGCCTCAGATGATAGAATGCAGTCCAGGCTGTTAGAGTTCTAGTATGAGTTCCAACCTAAAATAACAAGAATAGTTAACAAACCAATTGGATAATCAATGAATACAGAGAAAGGGCTCTTTTTTGGATACTCACATGACCATCTGTCTTGAATGCAAGTGTGGATTATTGTTTGATTACATGTCTAGTAAGTTAGGTGGCTAAGGCAGATGGAAGGTGGAGTTAAAGAAGAGGGAGGCAGTGAGAGAGATACTCAGCAGAGCCCCAGTTCCTGAAAGGGATACTGGCAAAAGGACACCTGCCAGCTGAGAGGGTCTGGTGTACTACATAAGCTTCAAGATTAGAGAATCAGAAGCCAAGAAACAAGATAAGGATGCACTTCAGAACTGAGCTTCAGCAAAGAATGAATATTGAGAACCAAATGTACTTTCAACTGTCAGGGCTTGGGTTCACGTCAAGTCACCTTAGGATGAGTTGAAGATCTGTATAAAAATGCCGTGCTTCTCAGAGGCCTAGTGTACAAAATCAGAGAAGCGAAGTGCTTGATGCATGGAAAGAGGAAAAATTGCCTATGACCAGAAAGCACCTTAAAGGCCCAGGAGTATATGAAGGAGTCACTCTACATCATGTAGAAGTGGTGTATCTTTGTTTTGGAAGAGTTGCATTGTGCACACTTAGAAGACAAGGCCATGTTCACAGATAGAGAAGTTGTAATACAGATCGGGTTTTAAGAGGACATCTCCACATCTTTAACACTCTGGCATGGCTCTACTGCTATATCTGCTCAGCAATATATCCTCCTGCCTAACCTAGCATATGAAATTCAGGCTTTCTAAATTTCAGTGTCTCTTGTCTTCAGAATACCACAACTCTTCAGTGTTAACCTTAGTGAGCAGAGCTTTAATTCATTCCATTTATCGAGGTCCTGTGGCATTCCAGGTGCATAGCCAAGTGCTGGAGACATGTGGTCTTTGTTGTCAGGGAGATTAAAGTATAGCAAGGCTTGGACAAGAAATGAAATAGTAGGGGCCTCCCTGGTGGCGCAGTGGTTGAGCGCTGCGCTGTGGCGCTGTCGGGCAGGTGCGCGATGCGGGTTCGACGCCCAGCCCGGGAGAATCCCACATGGTGTGGCAGACCTCTCCTGCCTCACCCGCTGCTCCCCTCAGCAGTGTATTTCTGATCTGCCTGTTCTGCTCCCCACTCTGTCTCTGGTGAACCCTCTCACCACCCCACGCCTCTGGCTTGTACCCCAGCTTGTATGTATAAATAAATAAATCTTAAAAAAAAAAAGAAATGAAATAGTACAAGAATGAGATGAGCACCATGATGGCATACCTACACTTTTTTTTTTTTAAGATTTATTTATTTATTTTTTGCATACAAGCTGGGGTGCAGGCCAGAGGTGTGTGGCGGTGGGAGGGTTCATCAGAAACAGAGTGGGGAGCAGAACGGGCAGATCTACTGAAGTACACTGCTGAGGGGAGCAGTGGCGAAGCAGGAGAGGTCTGCCACGCCATGTGGGATTTTCCCCGGACAGGCATTGAACTTGCGCAGCAGCCACCGACAGCTCCACAGCGCTGCGCTAACCGCTGCACCAACAGGGACGCCCTACCCTTCTTTTTTAACCTCCAAGGTTTAGAAAATCCTTGTCTGAGTGGATGTTTTCTGAGTAGCTTTGGAGTCAATAGGAGGCGTTTGCAAAATCCGTAAACAATGAACCAATAAGTCAAATAATAACAATACTATTTTTAAGTTCTTACTTTGTGCCAAGTCCTATGCTAAATTATTTTACTGATTTATATTTTCTATAATCTGTACAATGGTCTCGTGAGGTAGGATTTATTATTTTCCTCAGATTATAGGTGAGAATGTTCATACACAGAGAGTCTAAATAACTTGCTCAAAATTATACAGTTAATAAGTAGACAAGATAAAAAAAAGCTTAAGGATATAGGGAAATCATGACATAATTGGCAATCTACATTAAAGAAATCAGATTTTATCTTGAGGTCAAAATGGATCCCATCAGTAACTTTTCAAAAACGTGACAAAAATGGGTTTGGATATATAATCTGTGTATAAATCTAAAGTGCCACGACCCAAAACAAATTAACTTTCAAATTACATGTGAGGCTCCGTAAACAAAAAGAGTGCTCACCTTATTCCAAGATCTCATTCCTTAGTCCTCAGTGAGCATAAGAATCTATACCTAGAGAGATCTCCACGGATGGTTCTGAGAGCAAATTAGGAATTAACTAATGAGTGGCTATAGAGATGGATAGTAACGCAAGCTGGCAGAAGGGAGATCAGACCAGGAATAAAGGTAATTTGAATTGGAATGTGTGCCAAGAAAAATGCCTAAACTAGAGCTATAAAATAAGGATTTATCAGTTTATAACTTTTGATTAAAAAAAACAACAGCAAGGAAGTGGGTCATGTCCTTCAGGAGTGTGTGCAAAAGAGAGGAATCATGGCTGCTAGGGAATGCTGACAATATCTCCATTTAAGGGGCAAGTGGAGGGAGAAGAGCTCACAACGAGGATTCAGGAACAGCTTCTTACTGTCCACTAGAGATGATGTAGCTTTTCTTGTCTCTCAGTCATCCTACAAACTGCTCCTGTCCTTTGTGTTCTCCACTTCCCCTCCTTTTCTTCCACTAAATCTCATCTGTCTTTGAAAGATCATTCTCCAACACTATTCCTTGAATACTCCAGTCAACTTTCAGAGAAACCTTAGTTATTCCATAAAAACTTGAATCATGATTATTGTTTTCTAATTGTTTTTTCATGTTTGTCTTGGGTGTCACACTAGATTAGTAGCTCCTTAAAACAGGGGTCACTGTTGGCTTTTTTTGGAATACCTTTTACAGTTCCTAGAATTGAAATTGAGTAGGTATTTGCTCGATACTTAAAGATCAGTAGTTGCTGAATAGCTCCCCAGTATCGTGTGGGGCAATTCATGATCTACATGTCCCAACATGCTCAAAATAGGCCCATTGTCCTGGTATAATTATTAATAGTGTCTCTCTAGTATTTTCAAAATTATCAGAGTTTAGGCAATGAATTCCATAAGATCCCTACTGATCATACAACCAATGTGTGTTTTTTTACACTTTCAGGAAATAGTTTTCAGTTTATTTTTAGCTGATAATTCTTGGGAAACGGGCAATTTCTCCTCATTCATGAACTTCCTAAATACACATATGTGTAGTCTATCATCCTTAATTAATGATGATGATGCTTTATAAAGAGCTAAATCTAGATTATCAAACTCTTGGTTAAATACAATTTCAAGCAAAAGTAATATTTTACTGTCGTATTAACTCTCATTTTTGAGTTAGATTTGCAGACAATGAAAATTCACAAACTGGTCCCCAAATCCTCACCTAATATTTGCTGTCCTTTCCCAGACCATATAGTGAGATAGTAGAGATGGTAATAGATACCACTTTCTTGTGAGTTACACATTCTCCAAGAGCGATTCTCAGTTCCTTCATTTCTCAGGTCAAAGTGACATTAATCTTGGGGGAATAGTTCCTCTATGCCCTGGCTAATCTGTGTTTACTAGAACAGCACAGAGGCACTCTGTTTATGTCTGACAAAGTAGTTATAAATCACACTTCTTCACATCATAAATGCACATTTATCTTTAGAATATATCACCAACTGAGTCATTTTGATGTAAATATTGCACCTTTTAAATATAATGATGATAATAGAGGCTGTGAATCCATAGATATGCGCAAGTGTTCCCTTTCAATCCCTGAAAATATTTAAATTGCAGAAGCTTTAATGTTCTATGGGGAGTGTCAGACAGAGGAATCAATCAAGTGGGACCTAGGAATGTAGAAACTATTTTCTCTGAGGATTCAATAAGGCAGACCCCCCCCCCTTTCACCCTCAGGTTCCACAAAGGAATAAAGGTACTTTTTCCGTAAGAGGTAGGTTTTGGTGATGCTGTATCCACAGTCCAGAAGTCATGGACCCAGAGGGATTCTTCAGCAACTTTTCTCCTTACAACTCTGTTATCACATAGAAAGGTCTGTCTCTATGGCAAAGTGTTATAAACAATATGAGTTGGTCAATAGGCTTGAAGATTTTTTCATTCAGTCATAGAATTGTGAAGTCATCCAACTCTCTGAAACTGATACAGAGATCATCTTTGGGTAACAGATCCCCAAGATTATGGAGAGTCTCTGGTGTGTGTGTGTTTGTGTGTGTGTGTGTGTGTGTGTGTGTGTGTGTGTGTGTGTGTTGTGGTGGCATTATCATCTCTTATTGGTTGGCATCTTTACTGGATGGAAACTGTTTCAGTTGGCTGCAATTTTACTTGAAGATTAAAGCACAGATTTTTATATGTATTTTCTGTTCTCTGAATGTAAAAAAATATAAAATACACCTACATTCACTTCTAACTGGCAGTATTCTAATTCAGCAGATTTCTGTTTTTCACGGAAACCTGGAATTGAATTGTCTTGAGCCGGAAGGCATTCAAGCTGCTGTTTTTCACTCAGCTATATTTCTCTATAAGCATCTAATTGTTTCAAAAAGTGATGTACAGTATGCAAAAACCTGAATATAATGCAAATAAGTCTGTACAGCACAAAGTTAACAGGTGTTCTCATTAATGTAAGTAGACATGGAACAATTCTTGAATGTTTTATAAACACTCATACTCATGGCCAAATATGTTACAGTAGCACAGCAATATACCGCAACATCTTTTATTCTTGTTGTGCAAACTCAGCACCTATTAGTATGAAATACGTGTGAGTAATAAGTTAGTAATAATATCATTTTCTCCTTCAGTCACTCTATCTTATATTAGCCAATACTTCTAACTATAATTACAGGTAACAAAACTACTGCCACCTGTCCTCCCACAGTTTGCTTGTTTATTAATGTTGATAGTATTTTAGTGAAATTAGTAACTATAATATTGATGGACCAGCAAAGAGCACATTTGCAGCACTGTGGTTCCTAAAAAATGACCCATTAACCTGAGGATTCACTCAAGATCTTACGCATGTGACCCATTTCCCATATTACCAACTCTCAATTACAAAGGCTCCTGTATAGATCTAGTGTAGGTTATTCCTGGAAAAGATATGGTAGCTTTGGAATATAATCAGTGACTTTCTGTTCTAGTGACATATATTGAAAACCTAATCTTGGTGCTTCCTAACTCCTGTAACTTTAGTTCTATTGACTGAAGTTCTAAGATTTGTTGACTAATGGGAAAATATAGTCTCAGATTGCTGTTTCCAATCTTCAAAATGGATTGCTTGCTCTACTCTGATAAAAGTGTTACCAGTGGATATCAAAGCAAATTACTTACATTGGAAGAAAGAATATCACAGTATTGAAACCTTGAAAATTTTATTATAATAGATTAGTTAAATATACTATGGCATATCAAATGATAGGATATAATGCATTTACTGAAATATATAAGTTAGAGGGCCTCCCTGGTGGTGCAATGGGTTAAGCACAGTGCTGTGGAGCTGTCAGTGGATATGGCACGAGTTCAATGCCTGGCCAGGGAGATTCCCACATGGCACAGCAGACCTCTGTTGTCTCACCCACTGCTCCCCTCAGCAGTGTATTTCGGTTGATCTGCCTGTTCTGCTCCCCACTCTGTCTCTGATGAACCCTCTCACCACCCCACACCTCTGGCCTACACCCCAGCTTGTATGCAAAAATAAAATAAATCTTTAATATATATATATATACATACATATATATATGTTAGATAAGGTTTATCTACTTATTATTTACTTAGAGTCACTTAGGTGGAGGTTGTGCAGCCACACACTGGGGAGACAACTGTTCTTAGCCTCAGGGTATTAGAATGACACTGGATGGATAGAGAAATTATTAGGACATTGCAATGTAGACCTATGATAAAATAGGAGCAGCATGTCATGGGAACATTTAAAAGTGACTACTATTCTAGAGAATCCTTTTAGAAAAGATGACATGCAAACATTCATTTAAACAATATTCTAAAGAAAGTCAGAAGGCCTGGCAGTTAGAATAGTCTTCTCTAAGTGAAGAAATGACAATTAGTATGACTCAGTTGGGGAAACAAAAAAAAATTAATGAAGTATGGCTGAATCAAGGGAGAGGCAGAGGGAAATGTGAAACATGGTAGTGAGATAGCAGAGCACACAGAATCTGGCATTATGAATCAAAGAGTTTGCACTGTGACATAACAGCTAAAGGGGATCTCAGTATGATCTCAAGCAGAGGAATGGAAAGATCAGGTCCAAATTTGAGAGAGACCACTTTGACTGTATTATTGTATATGGACTAGGAAGTAAAACATAGATACATAGATGAGATGATGGGATGTCCAACGATACTATTATTAAATCCATATGGAGATGATGGTAGCATAGGTGGGGAGATGCATAAAAAAATCTTAACAGTATGCATGATTCTTTCATTAAAGTAAAATGTGTATGTATCTATGCAGCAAAAATTATATAGGACTGACAATTCTGTTATCTTGGAGAAAGAGAGATTTTGTGTTTATGTTAAACTTGATATTTGTTGAACATTTTTTTTAATTGGAAATTACTTAAATAATGACAAAAGTAAAACTTCCTTCCCATTTGAAAACAGTGAAAGCAGAAGATTTTAAAATACAAGGTGATCAGATTAATGATTTTTCACAGTGAGCATAGCTCAGTCTAAAAGAGATATGTGTGTTTGGCATTGAGAGATTGAGTGGTAGGTACCAGTGGAACAAGCATCCTGGATGATTTGTTTTTAGAGGCAACTGCTCCTCCAAGTTTAAAAATTAACCTTAGCAGAAATAAAACATTAAGCTGATATCTTTATACACCAACTGCTTCGATTAGTCACTTTTTTCAGTCGTTTTTCATATAAGCACCACAGGCAAAAGTTTTGGTGTAGCTGACTGCGAAACTGTAGAAACTGCTAAACTATCTACTAATTACTTGGATAGTATTCTTTCATGAATATTGAGAAGACTGCTTCTCACTACTTAAAATATTTTACCACAGATGAAAGAAAGAACATGTGTTTTTATTTATTTAAAATGAATTTTGGGTTTGGGTATTTCATTGATAAACAAAAAGGAAAAGTGGTCAGCTGACATGCAGTGTGAATATTCACTGAAGCTCTAATTTTATTCTGTAGGAAAATATCTGGGTCATAAGAATCAAATTATTTGGATGTCAAAGGTACTGCTAATTTAAATTAAAATGCACTATTTCTTGAAAGGTTATCCTTAAACTTTAGATTTCAGAACGCATATCTGTCATGAATGTGGTCCAGTATTTGCTAACTTTCCATCAAATAAGAAATTGCTCACATAGGCAGATTATTTTGATATGATGACACCACTGGGAGTTCCAATAAATGTACATGCAAATCATATCAATCCCTCAAAACAGACATACACACCAATGGAATAAAATTGAAAGTCTAGAAATAAAACCACACATTTATGTACAACTAATCAATGACAAAAGAGTAAAGTATATACACTAGAATAAGGAACGCCTCTACAATAACTGGTGCTGGGAAAACTGGATCACCCCATGTGAAAAACTGAAACTAGAACTCTATCTAACAATGTTCATGAAAATCAACACAAAATCAATAGAAGACTTGGATGTAAGCCCTCAAACCATGAAATACATAGAAGGAAATATAGGCAAATACTCCATGACATAAACTTCAGAAACATCTTTGCAGACTCATCTCCAGTATCAGTGAAAACAAAAGAGAAACTAAACAAGTGGGACTGTATCAGACTAAAAAGCTTATGTATAGTGAAAGAGATAGTAACCAAAGCAAAATGACACCCTACTGAAAGGGAGAAAATATTTGAACACTCTACATCTGACAATGAACTGATATCAATGATCTACAAGAACACATACAATCAACAAAAAGAAAACAACACAATCAAAAATTGGACAGAAAAACTAAATAGGCACTTCTACGAGAAGACATGCAGATAGCCAATGGGCATATGAAAAATTGTCCAGCATCACTTATCATCAGAGAAATGCAAATCAAAACCACAATGACATACCACCTCATACTTGTGAGAGGACCCATATCAAAACAAACAAACAAAAACAACAAATGTTGGCAAGCATATGGAGAAAAGGGAACCCTCTTACACTCTCGATGGGAATGTAGACTGTTCCAGCCTCTATGGAAAGAAATGTGGAGATTTCTCAAAAGACTAAAAATGGATTCACTGTATGTCCCAGCAATTCTACTCCTAGGTTTCTATCCAAAGAACACCCAACACTAATTCTAAAAGAAATCTACACTCCTATGTTTATAGCAACACTATTCGTGATAGCAGATATGGAAACAACCTAAATGTCCCAGTGCAGATAATGGATTAAGAAGCTGTGGTATATACAGACAATGGAATACTACTCAGTGATCAAAAAGATAAACTCATGCCATTTGTGGCAACACGTATGGAGCAGGAAAGGATTGCCGTAGGTGATGTGAGCAAGGAGAAAAATACCAGATGGTTTCACTTATTTGTGGAATATGGAGAAACCAAACAAAGGATCGTACAAAGAAAAACTTTGAAACTGATCCTTGAAAGCCGACAATAGATCTGAGCCTTCTAGAAGGGGAGATGATGGGAGCGGAAATTGGGAGGGGATAAGACAGGGAAGAGAGTACATTGCACTATGGTGGAGGACTATGGGTGCTTTGGTGGTCGAAAAACTATGGTGACCACGTCTGAGGGGAGAAATCTTACACTGTGAAAAAGCAAACAAGGATGTAAAATAATGCTATGTCCTTAATAAAAATAAAAATAAACTTCAAAAAAAAAATGCAATCAACCCCAAGCACACTGAAAACATAGCCAATAAATATCTGCAAACTACTGAACACACATTTGTTAACGTAGGGAGAATTGTGGAAGTGCAATGCAAGATCATTGGTGACTACTGAACACACATTTGTTAACGTAGGGAGAATGTGGAAGTGCAATGCAAGATCATTGGTGACCAGGCTTATTTAGTAGCATGTGAATTTAAGAACATTTCCAGAGTCAGAAGAAGCAGAGTAATTATAACATAAGGTTTAACATCTTTAGATATGAAGAACATTTTCCGTTGCTTAAAACAAATATTCCCTAAGAAGGTATAAAACATTTTTCTGACTTGCAATGTTTTTGCAGTCTATCATTTAAATTACTTAAATAAAGGGAGCTTTACTGCTCCCCAAAGCTGAGACTATAACACCCTCCATGCATATTAGCTTGATCTTCTTGACAGACCAGAAAAGTGTTTGTGTATGCCAATTAAAACAAAAATGTATCCCTAGTGGCTTGTTCCTCACACAACTTCTGAAGACTGCTATCATTGTTTGCTAGGGTAACCCTGGATAAGACTGCTATCCAAAGTAAACAAACTTTTCAAAACTTTTATGACAGATGGGGGTTACAAATGCATTTTAATAAGAGAGTTGCCAAAGCAACTTTTAAAAAATAATCAGCATATATTTACTTAACATCTAGCAACATTGACAACACAAGACAGAATCTTTCTCACAAAAATTTTAACAAATAACATTTTTGGAAAGACAAATTGAAGACCTTCTAGTTCTACTGATACTTTACCCTTAGTCTTATTTTAACTTTACTTGACATGTTAAGAAAAATGTTAGGAGTTACTCAGACTGTAATTTGAGACAGACATGCAGTTTGATAATGTAATTTCTTTGGAGGTCAGAAACACCTTTGAGGCAAAGTAATTTAACTTTAGTATAATCATGACAACCTTCATTTGATCAGCTATATCAAATGTAATGTATGATGCAAGGTGAAAAATATGTGAATCTGAGGAAGTTTTAAGCATGATTGCTCTGATTTTTGTCTTGATATTTCACTATGATATAGCCAAAATATGCATCTATATTTTATGCTGTTAGAATTTGTTAAAGATATAGTCAAAATGAATATAAAAAAATAATACGTAATCACTTCAAGTAATTGTTTTATACTTTGACATAGCTTTTTATATCTGTGTAATTTAAGTATAACAATTTCATCATGAAGTCTAAAGTGTCTGCAAATATAATAGTAATTAAATTCCATTCTTCTTAAATGGATAACCCACCTATTTGTGAAACCAATGTAACCACATCATTTAACATTTTTAGGGCTCTTTGGATAGTTGGCATATTTTACTATGTATTTCCTAGACACCATTTCAGCTTCAATAAGATGGAATAAAAAACTCTTATGTTTTTAGTCAATGTTAGAACCTAAAAAAAAATGTGGAAGCTATATATTTCAAAATATTTGGTCATTTTAAGGATCTGGAAGAATTTTTTGTATACCAATTGATTTTAGATTTTTTTTTTTTTCTTCATGGTAGGATAGTGGTTATCTTGAGGGAAAAAACCTGAGTAAGGATTTTGGGTGATTTTCTAAGAGTATGCTATCTTTAGCATAATAATAAAGGAACAAGCAAGTTCTATCTAATGTTTCTATTCTAAATTTTACAACTGAAGCCAAATCATCATGGTCTTTTCCCCACATGCAGAGTCCTTGACTGTGTATAATGTTTGCTGGAGACTAGTGAGCTAGAAATCAAGATCTTTGTAATCTCTTAATTCTATCATTTTAAATGATGCCAATTTGATAGAATGGCATTCTCATTTTCCTCATTTGCTTCATTTTCTTCATTTGCAAAATTACTTTATGATAGTGGAGGGAAGCTGCATTTGAAGAATGTTTATTATGTGCTTTGAGATCATTAAAGCTGATATCACTTTGCATACCAAGTGGTAGTATTCATATTCTTAATATACTAAAGTTCTGATACAATCAACCTTTAAAGAATAACCTATCATGACCAACAGTTTATGCATAATTCTATGATGTAAATGTGTCTGCAGTAATTACTTCCTTCTCTGAAATCTTGACATGAGCATTGTCTATGCCACTCACAATGGAACTTAATATAAGCCATTTTCTATTGTTATTTATCTTTATATGCATATGTCCTATTTACCCAAACAGATTGTGGGTTCTTGAGGGTAGGGGTTGCATAACTACCCTTGCACTTAACTGATGATTAAATCAGTCTTTGTTAGTGGTTTGGGGACTTCTCCGTCAGAAAAATACCCTCTTAGTCTTATGAACAAAAATTAGGTGTGGTGTTTATTCTACAAAGAGGAGGTCACATGTCACTTATTATCTCTTGCACTTTGGGTAGTACCCCAGCATGCCCTTGAGGTCAACTGGAATGAGAGCAGTTAACAGTATTTAGCCAGTAAATATGTTTTACCTATAAAGTGTCTATGTATGGCATGAAGTTATCCATTGATCATTATCATATTCACTTGACCATTGTTTATAAAAGATAGCAATAACTAAATTAAAATATCTACAGTGTTTAGTGTCTGGAGCTAAGAATAGCTTTAATTTGCTTTTTCATTATCTTTTTCAAAGTATGCACAACAAAATACTATTCGTATAACGATAAAATAATGTGAAATTCTAAAAAGTTTTTGTTTTCCTTCTGATAAAATATGAAGATTTTATTAGCCACGATGCCATTTTACATACTTATATCTCATTTAAATTAAAACCTAACACAGGAAATAAGAACTGCCAGAATATATAATGACAAGTTTGATACTTAATTCACAATATTGAAAAGGTAAATATTTAAAGATTTATTTATTTTTTCATAGAAGAACTGGGGTATAGGCCAGAGATGTTGGGGGTGAGAGGATTCACCAGAGACAGAGTGGGAAGCAGAACAGGCAGATCTACTGAAATACACTGCTGAGGGGAGCAGCGGGTGAGACAGGAGAGGTCTGATGCACCATACGTAGGTTAGCTCCCTGGCTGGGGATGGAGCTCAGGCCTCAGTGGTGGGCGACCGAGGTAATAGTGCTGAGACTTAACCCCTAGGCCAGAGGGAGGCCACTGAAAAGGGAAATATTTAAATAAACATAGACACTATTCATAAAAACTCCTTTAAGGTGTTTTAAATTAGTATAGCAAATTCTTATTTTTAATTCAAGTCTAAAAAACAAATTTCTTCTCTCCTCATCCATATCAGTAGAGTTTGATGCTGGCATATACCTACATCCATTTTCAGAGAAACCATGGCAAGAACACGGGCCCTGATTTCTAGCTCAAGGGAAAATTATTATTGAATTAATACCAAGAAGCCTTGAGGAATGTGTCTATTCTCCATGTTGCTTGTTGGATATGCTTATATAATTTCCTGGGCACAAATTTGTTACCAGCAAGAATTCAGATGAAACCTTATTTAGTGTGAAAAAGATTAAGGCAAATTTCCCTTGACAGGTAATTAAAGATATCCATTATTAACAATACTAGAACAGTTCATTAATACTGTTTGGGTGCCAGAATATATCCCCTCAAAATATGATGTGTTGAAGTGGAGGAATATCAAGAAACATTGATATGTTAAGCTGATGGAGCAAAATGGAGACCAGTAATTCCTGTCTAATCCCATCAAGTTTTCTAAATCCCAGTATCTGTCACTGAGGCAAAACATGACATAGAAGGCAAAATATTAGGTTGTCTTAATATCAAACCTGTAATGTACATTTAAGTTCTACATCATTTTAGATTGTCATCATGTACTGTTCAATCAAAAGATTTAGTCAAAACTCACATACTTTACTAATGTCTTTTATTTCCCCAAATGTTGAAAATTCAATTGCTAAAAGTGCAAATATGATTCAGCAAACTGTTTATCAGAAAACCTATGAAGGTCGTGTAAAAAAGTGGACTGAGAAAACTGAATTAAATGGGTCTTACCAGTCAAAAGCTTTGAAACTGCCTCTGTGAGTGACTGGAATGGAGCAGAACAAAGTCAATTACGGACTGTAATTAAGAAGTGGATGCATTTAAACTGTAGAGAGCAGTAGCAGACTTCTCCAGACTGCCTGGTAACTCAAAAGATTAGTGGGAAGACAGAGAAAAGGATGTGAACTGTATCTCTCAGATAGTATGTTTTGAATGAATCGCATTCATATAGTTCTCTTGATCCAGCTTCCCAAAATGAATTCATAAATCACTGATTGTGTGCGATTAATTCAGTAATATATTTGGACAAAGAAACTTTTAAAATACATTTTGCTTTTGGTTGTGTTAGCAGAAAAAGATCCCCTTTGCATTGCATAGCATGCACCAAAAAAATGCAAATGCACTGCTGAATTTATCACTGTTTGAATTTACTAGACTGAAAACTGAACTATGCTGGCTCTTTCATACACCCTCCAAATACAGTAATCTAATTATGTTTGTTTCTTGTACTTTGAAAATGTTCCTTTTTATAATTTTAATAATGGTTTATTTATCATGGCAGGAAAATAGATTATATATTGTTTTGGGCTAATTCATTTTTCTTTGTGCATGTTAACAAATTGTGACATTATATAATACATTTACAATCAAAATATTTAAATTTAGGATCAAGGTAGAGGTCAAGGGCATTACTAGTTTTCGTAGGTTAGTTAGAACTGACCCTATATTTTTAGATTACTATTCAGTGGAAACACTTTATAAAGTAAATATTTGGAGCTTTATGCAAGTAAAGAACATCGCAAGAGTGTTCAGATAATTAGGCAAACATCAGCTTAACTGTCTTTACTGGATACATAAAACAGAGGACTATTTTGAGGCTATTTTGAGCCAACCGAAATCTTACATGCAATTTCACTTTAGGAAAGAGTGGTTGGCCCTTGGAATCTGTCAAATTCTAGTCTGGGTAATTAAATTCCTCTTATTTTCTAATCTTTCTCCTCTCATAATTGCAAATACTTTGGATAGTTCTTCTTACAATTATAAAGATATGGAATCTATTTCACTCAAAAGTAGTGGCTTTGCAGTACTGTGTGATGTTGCATCTCTGTATTGTTTTTCTAAAAATAAATGACAAATGAATATGTATGTATGTGTGAAATCAAAGATTTCTTTAAAACTCCAGGATCGTTGTCATAAAATGTTGCCATAAGAATCATTGAGATCTTTAGAGTGAGCTATTTTGGGTAATAATTGTCACTTTAATGATAGAATTATAGAGACATCCTGAAGCGTGATTTGTGATTTTCTGAACCAGTGCCACGTTTCAGTATTCACTTCCTTTTTAGAGCAAGTAAGGCTGAGAAGAGGTGACTAGCTCCTGATTGAGCATTTTGAAATGTCAGTCCTCCAAACCTCTGAAGCCATGCTTGATGTGTAACAGTAGTCGGGAAATGTTCATCTTCCTGTTGAAACAAAAAGTCAATAATACAAAGGGAAAATCTTCACAGTTCAGATTGATAGCCTAATACAAAGAGCATGCCCACACCCACTCTTATTAAATTCTTTTCCAAGTAACCCTTTATGTGTGAAATCAAGAGCATCGCTCTGTTTCTATAGGATCACATCCTTCTCTCACAATTCTGGGGAGAAAAAGATTCACTGTAATGAAAAACGTATAGTTACGTGTTAAATATTACCAACTACTTAACAGTCCCGAGAATTGGGAACAGGGATGTTCGTTTTATAAATACTCTCCATGAGAGACTCAAATATGTAAATGAACTTTTATTCTAATATACTCCCTTTGTTGGGGAAATTGGTCCTCTATTACTTCCCTATAGATCTTTATGATAGGAAAGTAATAGTCAAATGTTATTCATTTGGATGACCTTTTGGAAAAGTCTGAGTTAGTCTCTTTAGTAAATATCTGTTTTAGGGCCCTCCATAAAAGGAAATCAAATAGAGAGATACTATTAGATTTGAAAAAGACAAACAGGAAAGAGCCAAAAGTGCAGAATGAATTCTGACACACCCGCATGCATTTTTTTGAGGTTCTGACTTAAGTGGGTACTGTCTGCATTATTCTGAACTTCCTGGCTTGCTTCTCCTTGAGTTGGAGAAATGTAGTCCAAGCACTTCTCTGAGTTAATCATTCTATTATTAAAACAATAATCTATTTGTTATGACATGAAAAAACAGTTTACAGAGAGCAGTTCAAAATGATCCTAATCTCTCAATTCCCAGAAATACAATTACTGGAATATAAGAAAATATTTCAGTGTATTAAAGTGTGTTTTTTTTTTTAAAAAGGATACATTTTGATTTCCTTTTTTTAAAGGTTATATATTTAAATGATTTACTTTATATGGTTTTGCTTACCTGTCATTTTTTTTTCCAGATCACAACAGTATCAGGAAATGAGTTCCTTCTACAGTCAGATATTGACTTCATCATATTGGATTGGTTCCATGCTATCAAAAATGCAATTGACAGATTGGTGTGTATTTGTTTTGGCTGTTACCTTTATTAATTAAAATATAGTCATTTAAATCTTACTGCTTAGGCGTATAACACATTGAAATGGATCCTATGAACTGAGAGATCTTATTTTAAGTTTAGAAAGACAGAATTTGTGGAACTAAATATCATTTGATTTCTCTCTTTCAAAAGTTCAGTGTATTAAATTTTTCTTCCCTAAAAGAACACAGTCATTTATGGAGGCTGTAACACACATAAGTGCTTAATAATTACCAAATTTTCACATTTTCCAGTTTATACTGTCTGTAATACATATTCTACAAAATAAATACCAGTGTGTTTAAGCACATACTCACTATTATACCAGCAAATAGTAATCCTTTGTACTAATTTTTGTTGTTCTTCCTGCTAAGCTAGATTATTCTCATGAAAATAGCATATTTAGAATGAAGCTACACTAAATCACACATTTTGAATTATTTTAAAGTTAAATTATTTAAAACTATCCTTCACATATTAATTTTACCGCTAAAATTTAATTTTAGGATACAAATATTTTTAAAATATTGAGGAAAGTATATCCTAGAATTATTTTAATTAAGTAGACAGTAGAAACATAACATCAGCATTTTCTGTGTGATTTTGTTTCTATTTTAAGGGCAAGCTTCCATTATATCATTTTTGGATTAAAACCTAAAAAAATAAAATAACAAATTGACTTTTTCCCATGATCAACATTGTTCTCTTATCCAGGCATGTGTGAATGTTATACACATAACTACATGAGTATGCATATGCACGCATGTGCGTGCGAGTGCGCCCACACACGAGCACACACACACACACACACACACAGTTTGTTGATGTCATTAAGAGTGATGACTCTGGAGGCAAATTGCCTGAGTTTACATTTTAATTCTATCTGCTAACTTTGTAGTCTTAAAAAAAAAAAATACTTATCCTTTTGGCCTCAGTTTCCTGTTAGGAAAGTAAGGAGAGTACTACTTACACCTCCCTGCTAGGATTACTGTGAGGCTTAATTGCAGAATGCTTGGAACACTGCACAACATTTAGTAGCCACCATATAAATTCAACACTATTATAAAGTTTGTATATTAAGCTTAGCATAAAGACCCTACTCCCCAAAAAATTGTTTTATTTCAAAAGTTACCTTTAATTTTAACATCAAAATACATCACAAACTATTTGTTACTTCCTTGTAAAATTATTCAAATTGTTTGTCACTTCCAGCCAAAGAATCCAAGTAGTCCATCAAGACATTTGAAATTATTTAAAATACAGAGATCCTCAAGTACTGAATTGCTGAGTCACTGTGATAGTGATATAAAAGAGCAGAAACCAGAACACAGAAAATCTTTAAGTAAGTATTTTTTTGACTTGTTCATTTTAACTTTGTCTGAATGCAGTGCTTATGAAATATAAATGCATTGAAATGATATCTGAGCCAAACTCATACTACTCATGGAAGATTCGTAGCCATTTCTTGGCCAGCAATTCATGCACTGGGGGGCAGTCTGGGTGCTTTGCTCACGTCATTGTTGGTAATGCCTGTTGAGAAAATAATTGTTCCACGGTCATGTTCTCTGCTTATGATGAACTTCTGAATCTCTGAGTAATAGTCATATCATTCAAATTGGTGATTGATTTTGAGAGTGGGAAATGTCCAGCACCTCTAAACACATCTAAACATGCTATTTGATTTTTGTGCATTAAAAGATATGTAAGTGACCACCACAGTTGCCCAACTTAAACCAACCCTGCACAACTTTCCATACTTTGAGACCACCAGAAAGATTCAGATACATAGAATATATGTTAAATGTCCTTTAAGATCACATCCAGTTGTTATATTCTAAAAGAAATGATTTTGGAGTAAAAATGACTGATCTTACCACTTGCATAGTGATCTTGATTATATCTCTTAACCTCTCCCAACTTGCTTCTTCCTCAACAAAGGGGGTTATTAAAATTTATCACACACATATCACAGAGTTGGTTTGAGTCTTAACCTCTTAAAAGAACAAGCAGATATCTCTGGCATCAGAGAAAACCAATTTTTCAGAGTCTCAAAAATTGTAATATCTCTCCTCCTGTATCATCTACCTAGATGCCCCCAATCTTCTGAGTTACCATTTCTTTCTGCCAATTTCCACCAACCAAATATCAATATAGTTTCATCCTAGCTTTTTTAATTTAAGGAAGGCTCAGTAAGTTTACAAAGACTGGTAACAGAGTATCTACACATGTACAAAAATCCAAATGCTAGATGACTTATATGCGATAGATATATATGTAAGCATTAGGGTGTATATAGAGATAGAGAGAGAGATACAGATATATAGAGATATATAAAGATATAAATATAGATGTAAGTAGGCACACACATGCATAATGTACCTTGCACATATATGATAAGGAAAAGGGAAGCTATTTATATGTAATAACAGGACTGAATTCTGGGGACCCTAGTAATCTAGAAATAGCTTTTACTGTACAATAAGTACATGCACCCTTTCCAAATGAGGTCATTATTCAGAGAACCTTGCCATAATTTCAACAACTGCTAGATTCATATTTAGTTATGGAGTTATGTTGTTAAATTTTAAAATGATCAATGTTAATGTTTTGAACCACAAGATTGAAAAACTACAAAACAAGTTTTTTGTAGAGTGTTATTTATGTCATGGAACAGTTTGGGGTTATCTTATTTGAACATTTCCCTTTAATTCCTGGCTTTTTTCCCCCTTTACTTCATATGAGATCAGACATAGGTAAGATTTTAGAATTATAATTCAATTGTTATATTAGACCTAATGCTAATTATATTAATATTTCACAGTAGATATAAAAGAGACAGTGATCAGTAAATGTAAAAATAAGGCCATTATCAGTAGATCCAGACTCTTAGATGTAATTATTAGGCTGGATAATTTGACATGCTTCTAAAGCTTGAAGCTTATTAGAAAATAGAGGTTTCTCAAACTATTACAAATAAATCTACCATATGATGCAGCAACCAATTCATCTACCCCAGGATTACAAAAATATTAAGTGAAGATATATTTTTACTCCATGTTGATTATAGCACTATTTACAGTAGGCAACTTCTGGAAACAACGAAGGCCAAATGGCAGATGAATGGATTAAGAAGAAGTGGTGTGTGTACACATGGAATAGCATACAGCTGTTAAAACAGATGAAATCTTGACATTTGTCATAACATAAATTGGAATTGGAGGGAATTATTGCTAAGGAAAAATCAGGTAGAAGAAAAAAGAAAAATACTGGATGATTTCATTCACATGAGAAATATAGGGAAACAAAACAAAGGGACAAATAAAACTAAACCAAACACATTCTAGAAATCTGACTGTGGAATTGAGGCTACTAAAGAAAGTAAGGGGTGCAAAGTAAAGAATTCTATTGGATTATAGTGGAAGATTATTGGTGCTTTGGTGGTCGCCGTAATGTGACGATGTGGGAAACTATACCTCTGAATCAGTGTTGTAAACTAGAATTAATTCAATAGATCTGTAAAGTGTGTTTGAGAAACATTAAGGCAGAGGTTTTCTATGTTCAGCAATTGCCACTTAAGAATTTGGTATGATACTGGGGGGCAGGGAAAGGAGTTATAGTTGGAACACCAGTTACTCTGTTTTAGAATTTATTTTACTTGGGAAGAACAATTATTTTTCTGCTTTGGGCTTAAATTCTTCAATAAGGGAAGCTGCATAGGATTTATTCTACTCATTTCAAAATGTACGTAACCATATAGTTATCAGACATCCACGTTCTGCTTTGTATTTTAAAAACAGTAGCTGCCAAATACTAAGCTCTTTTTGTTCTCTAGGTATTGTCCTAAATTTCTCTCTTTCGTTGACTTTCTTAATCCTCCCATTAATCAATGAGTAAGGTACTGTTATTAACCCTGTTTTATAAATGAGAAAACTAAGGTACTGAGAATGAAGGTAACTAGTTTAAAGACAAATTTTATAGGCAAGTCTCAGTCACAATCAGTCTGATTTTAGACTCTGTGCTTTTAAACATTACATTACATGGAAGTGAAGAAATAAAAAGTAAAATTAGTTTATATCACCTTAGACTTGAATGGGAACTATCACCTTAAAAATGAGATCCATTGAAATCCATAACCTTAAAAAGTCCCAAAAACCTGTTAGCAAAATAATTGAAACCAGATGTTTTCTTTGGACTTTGACTTCACGATTAAAATAAAAAATTATTTAATCTTTTTTAATAAGATTTTTTTTAAAGATTTATTTATTTTATGCATACAAGCTGGGGTACAGGCCAGAGGCGTGGGAGGGCAAGAGGGTTCACCAGAGACAGAATGGGGAGCAGAACAGGCAGATCGATGGAAATACACTGCTGAGGGGAGCAGCGGGTGAAGTAGGAGAGGTCTATCATGCCATATGGGAATCTTCCCAGCCGGTCTTCGAATGCCACTGCTGACAGCTCCACAGCGTAGTGCTTAACTGCTGCACCACCAGGGAGGCCCCAGGATTATTTAATCTTTAATGCTAGCCCTAATTTTAGAAAATACTTCTCTATATTTTGGTGGATATATATAAATAGTTGTCAGTCTTTTTTCCAAGACTGGTATATATTTTGCAATATAGGATACAATTAATATCCATTACAATGAAGATCAGTATTTATGTAGTCATTTTCATTGAAAAGCATAATGATTGATCCACCCACATAATATCAAATTAGACTATGCACTTGAAATGTGATTGGCATATTCTATATTTGATGCTTTTTAAAATATTTTTTTAATTAGGACATGCACTGTACGAAACCACTGTGATTTCAGTCCTAGATTTGAACACCCAAACTTAGGTTTTTAAAACAGGCATTCAGTTTTATGTTGCCTTCTTGAGATTAAATAATTATGTGAAATTAGAGATTCACTGTATTTTCTTCCTTATTAGTAGTCTAAGCACACACTTTATTGTCAGTTTTCTGCCTTTGGCTTCCTAAGCCCTTGATGTTCCCACGAGTTTTGTCGCCAAGATTGTAGACAGATAAAGCCAGAATCACTTTTTTAAAGGCATGTGAACATTATTAGCTGCTAACAGGTGGTCATTTCATTGTCCAGTTTCTCTGTGAAACATGGGAAAAAATATGTACTCTCAATGAGTGAATTCAGAAAGTTAAGTGCTGAAATTTACTTTCCCTTTTAAAATATGACTCTAACCTGCCAACACCATTAAGTTCTAATCAGATATTTTAAGATATCAGTTGAGTCTAACAGACAAGAAGCCAGAAAATTCAATGTATGGGCCAAATCACTGTGGGAAATTCAGGACACCAGCATGGGATGAGAGTAGGAGAGCAGCTCTCCAGGGAGGGCTTTTATGGAAAGTGGAGAGTCAATCAAAGACAATACTAACATATTTTTCCAACGAAAAGGAAATGTCTTCCACTGATAACGAGAAAGACTCAAATATGAATCCTACATCAGATAACCTTACTGATGTTTCTTTTCTGATCTCTGCTTTCTAGGGCTATAAAAATGGGTCTAATACTGTCCTTGCAGTATCATGTGAGAATTTGAAATTAGATATGTAAATACTTAGCTCACAGCAGGCACTCAATAAGTAGGAGCTCTTATTATTATCCTCTATGTCCCCAAGCAGATGGCACCAAAATAGCACATGAGCCAATGGTGGTGTCTGGTGGAAGACTGGAGTGTGGTATATATACTTGAAATCCTACTCCCTGAGAGTAGAGAAAATAGGGGGTGGGAGCCAGAATTGGATACGGGAGTCATAGCTGCAAAATCTAAATATGAGCAGCTGGTCTTTCCCCTGGCGACTCCCCAGGTGAAAATGGCAGCCAGGGCATTCTTGGGAGCAGCACACCAGGAAATAGTAGAAAGGAGCCAAGAGATACTCTTGATTCTTTTATGCTCTGAAGAGCATGTCATTAAGGAGATGTTCCATGTATGGAAAGGATTCAGCACCCAATCATTTCACTTTTCCTTTAGACATAGCGTTAGTTCATTCATTCCATCATTCATTCTAATTGTAACTAATTTCAAATACTTTTTTTGTCGTTTACCCAACAGCTGTATTTATTGGTTATTGGAAATTTGTTAGCCACTTTTCTAGCACATAAGATACTTTAGAAAACAATACTGAGGAATTCTTACCCTCCTTAAACTTATATTTTAGTGAAATAAGACAATAAATGGAAAATATAATCAAGGAATTATAAAGTCTGTTCTAAATACAGAACTACCATGGGGATCCACATACTCACATACATATTTATAGGCATTACATTGGTACTGTTGCCAAAGAAGCTTGTGTGGTGGCAACTCTTCTTAGGTGATGGAGGGTGAGTTCTCAGGTGGCCATCTTAGGTGGGTGGCTGGTGGTAGTGTCTCTAGCAGAAGACACTTGTCGAGCTTCTTTCTCTTGTGGATTCACTCAGGAGCCAGAAGAGTGCTTTTTTGACGATGGACTTTTCACATATGCTGCATATGAAGGACTTCTCTCCTTCATGAATCCTCAGACAAGTGTAGTTCTCATGCCAGGAAGACACCTTTGTGACATTCAGCACAAATAAATGAACTCTCATTACTGTGTCTCTTTTGATGGCATTTTAACTGAGAGAAATATCTAAAGATCTTGAGATACTTCTCACATTTTTTTGTGATTTGGGAATTCACTGGATGATTTCTTGCTGTCTCCCACATTTGGAGTTTCCTTCAGGGCCCTGGTAAAGAGGAACAGACTTAGCCATGACCTGATATAACTTAGAGAGAAACTGTGGAATGACTCCATAAGGATATTTTGATAAGTGGGTCCTTGCAGAGACTCTTCCTGGGTCCTGACAATAACTAGACTTGCTTTTTTGGAGTTCAATGGATTTTCCAAAAAAGCCCCCCTTTCTTGAAGCCTAGGACAGTTCTCTTCCTGGAAAATTAATAAAGAAAGTATTTCATTATCTTGACTAATAATACTGTCATCTATGTGTCAAGGTGTCAAAAAAAAAGTCTTGCCAGCACCATTTTATTTCCTATCCTTTCCTATTTCCCGGGAAGTGTCTGGGGGAGTCCAAGAGGGTGTCCCCTCATTCTCCCATGTTGAGCTCATTGACAACTTTTGTTAGATGACCAATGACTTGTCTTAAGGATATATTTTTAGAAAAGAGGGTTTTCATGCCCCTACATGTGCAGGTGCTTGTGGACCACCTTTTTCTTGAACTTCAAACTGATTCATCAAGGGCTGAAGGCCGAGCTATGGGTAGCTGGCTTTCTGCACTGGTTTCACCTCCATCATTAAAATTTTTGTCAACTCTGATCTGTACTTTTATCTTTTTAAATTATTTTTGTATTTAAGTTATGCTTTAGAAATAGTGTATCACATGCCAATTAGTTGTTAAACTATAAAATCCATGTGTGGAGATCTTGGATAACTTTTATATAAATTGATATTTTAACAATATAAATGTGCACCCTAAAATGAACATGAGTTAAAAGCATAAAATCAAAAGAAGGAAATAGATTTCTTTTTAGCAATCTTTTGATTGAAATAGTATAAAAAACTAATGTGCTTTGGTTGAAAGATACTTATAAAAGTATCTAGAAATGGTTTGTTCAATTTCATAGCCCCTTAGTGATGTGTGTAATAAGGAGGTATATAAAAGGCTACAGGGATAAAGATAGGAATAGCAAACTCAGATTGATATATTTATACAATGTAGAAAATGAAAATGCTTGTGAACCTTTCATGATATCTTTGTTTAAAAATTTGCCTGAAAAATAATCATAATAATGCCAAATAAAAACAAGTTTGATAGAAAAAGCAGTTAACTTTTGTACTAATCTAAATAATTACAAACTTGGCCATCCACAATTGTAAGTAGACTATATTCTCAAAATCCAATTGTAAACTGGTTGCTCAATGCATAAAAATGAAAATAAGGAAACCGTGAACCAGGCCACAAAAGCACACTTAAACTTTATGCAATAATTTGGAATCCTGTTTCTAGGGAACACTCATCTGGGTTTGCTCACCTTTGGCCTGGGAGCAAAGACTTCCCAGTAGCATCACTTTCCATCTGCTTTCCCTTTTCCTCCTCCCAACTCCTGTGCCAACTCCTCCAAAGCAATTAGGATTCTCAAAATGGCCTTGACTCCTGGATCCTGAAAATCTTCCTTGGTGGCAGAGAGGGAATGTGGAATCTCCAAGCCCAAAGAAAGAGTAGAAAAAATGGGAGAAAACAGGGGTGAAGAGGAAGTTTTGGCCGCTTAGGTGGGGAAGTGAGTACTCAAAAAGTATCCATGTCCTTTGTGAGACATATAGATGGATGTGTGTAATGGCAGAAGCTCTGGCATTGTCACGTGTTAACATTTGATCTATCTAGGTAGTGTTTATGTGAGTGATGATGTTACTGCTTTTTTTCTTTTAGAGATTTATTTACTTATGCATACAAGAGCTGGGGTGTAGGCCAGAGGTATGAGGGGGTGAGAAGACTCACCAGAAAAAGAGTGGGGAGCAGAACAGGCAGATCTACTGAAATACACTGCTGAGGGGAGCAGCTGGCGAGACAGGAGAGATCTGCTGCGCCATGTGGGTCAGATTGCTGGTCCGTCATCAAACTTTTGCTACAGTGGTTGCTGATAGCTTCATAGTGCAAGACTTAACCCCTTGCACCACCAGGGAGGCCCCCAATGTTATTGCTTTTCGTATGTTTAAAAAGTTTCTCAATTGAAACCTGAAGTATACATACACACACAATTTGGCATCACTTGAATCCATAATTCATTAAAAGAAAATACAGCTTCCAATTGTGGCTTGAGAACTTTCAAAGAGAGATCAATTTTTTTGAATTATGGGTTACATTAAGATATCTTTAAATATAAAATATTGATAACTAATTATTTTTTATTTTCCTCAACGTTCAGTATATTTTTTCTTGTGACCAATGTGACCTTTCTGCAATTAAGAAAATTTGTAGCAGTTTTCATTATCCAAAATGGAAAAGTCATACTATTTTCTTGGATAAATATGTAATTAGCAGTTGTTTAAAACGCATATTGGGAAGCCTTGTTCTGGAGACTCACATAAATACATATTTTAAAGTTTCTTCTTAAGAGTCTTCTTAACAGCCTAATCTTGCCAATGTATGAAAATAATAAGATGAATAAGCCATCTGCCAAGAAAATGAAAATAATATTAAAATTGCAAAATTAAATTATATCTAACTCTGAAGGGACAGGAAAGCTCTTACCTGGAAACAACATAAACAAATTATAGTATTTGTGTAGACTGTTTAAGGTTACTGTGTGTGTATAGGGATAATGGCTTCTGATTTGGTAAGTCAATCAGTTATTGTTACTTTTTCCTCAAATCAGTATTCCCAGTCTGGAACCATTTCATTCCATATCGCTGAGAAAAATAAACTATTGAGTTAAAGTGTGAAAATAAAAATTATTGTGATTTGCCATAGCAGTAAGATAGATGATATTGAAGGAACAGTGAGTGTCAATTCTCTCCTTGACTGTTTTCCATGGGTTAAAAGAGTTATTTATTTTAAAATATCCCTGTTGGTGAAGCGAAAATGAAAAGTTTTTAAATGAAAATATATGTTGGTAAAGCTGGACGTTTCAGCATTCTGAAAAATAAAATAGGAAAAATTAAACACACACTTGATTCAGGCATCTGAATTACTTTGTCAAAACACTATTCTTCACAAAGGTTCCATGGCTTCACTGAGTCATTGTGTGACCACAGTGGTGGTGCAGACATATGTTCCCAAGATGGCAGCAATTCAATTTTCCTGGGGTCAAACATTGTAGTTTCTTCAAAACATTCAGTTCTCCATGAATCATTTGGTAAGAGGACTCAGTTATAAGCTGAGCAAAGAATGTTCTGATTAATCTCTCCCTTCCCATCTCTGGGGTTGATCTTGCCCTCTGACCTGTAGGTGTCCATTGTCATGTGTCTTGTAGCATTAGCTACTCTGAAAGTCTATCCAACCCTATCAACACTCCAGCACTAGGTCACCCCATTTCTTCCTGACACTGGCAGTAACTCTGTGGCCATATTTTGCCTAAGATGAACTGTGTTTAATCAATTTCTGATTTCATTAGGTCAAGTGGTATCTTTCTTTCAATAATAGGCCAAATCCAGAGGACTCTTTAATTCTTCAGCAATATCTTCTTACAATCACTGCTGTGATTGTAAACAATAGGGAAAAAATGCTCTTTGATCTCTTCTGAAAGTTTCTACTCTGTTTATTCCATGACTCTATAACAGGCACATACTAACATTTTTTGTAAAGCTAGACATAGAATATTTGTTCACTATTGTCATATCAAGTTTAAAGTTAAAGTATTTTAGCTAAACATGATATGTAAGGCATTCTTACATCACAGACAAAACATTCTTTTGAAAGCAGGATTTATTTAGTCTATTCAATTTTTTTTTTTCTGGAGTATAAGAGCAATGCTACTTTTCTTCAAAATCATAAAAGAAAATTATTTCTTTTTTAATGTTCTTATTTGGGTGTCCCAAATAAATCTAGTGGTATGCTTTGGGGGAAAAAATAATTATAAATATGCATAATCCAAGATTTTTCTGGAAAATAAATTCATTTCTTCTCATTCATAGTTATGCCCATATCTATATAATCAGATATTGCTTTCATCCAAAACTATGAGATATATCCAAAATATCAGTTATTTCTATCCAAGTTCCATAAAGTATGGTCTATAACTTAAGGATTCTAGGCTTCCTTAAAGAAATGGCTCATGGAAGACTCAAGAAAGGTAAATCTGTCTGCCAAGTCATCTTTCTTAAATTATGTAAATAGAAATAAAAGTCAATACATCTGCTACTCAATTTCTCTAATGCACTTAAGTATAGACTTTTTGTATACAAAAGAAATTGTCCTTAAAATTTGGGACAAATTAGAAATGCAATGATCAAATAGAAATTGTAAGAGTAGAATTGTGCCTTCAGAGATGATGTCTTTCAAACTTGAAATAAGTAAGTTTAAAAACAATTTCTACTCAACTTACTTCATGGGGATGACTCAAGTTAAGTTCCTCAATAGGAAGATTTTTATGACCTGTGCCTCCTTTTCTGTTCCCCACCCCCATTACTCCTTGATCCCTGGTTTATGTCCCAAGAAAGTAGTGCTTGTAATTTCTGATGTATCTTGATGCTGGCTTTTAAATCAAGGTCTTCTCCTTGCTAAAGAAACATCCTTTAAGACTCAGCTCAGGTCACACCACATCTGCTCCAGAAAATTTTCCCAGACCTGTGGTTACATATTCCTCCTTGGTTTTCCTATGCCAGTCAGTATATACTATATACTATATATAATACTCTACTATTATAATTGCCAAAGTATTTTATAATAAGCAATCTATGGATATCTCTTTGTTCATTCACTTGACTAGCAGACTCTGAAAAGGATTCTTTCTGCTTTTATATCTGCAACCAGCAAAATGACTTGATAATATTTTGAGTTTACTAGGAAATATGCAATGCTAAATTAGTAAATGAAAGAATAAGATCATTCAAATGACTATTAAAACATTCTTCTCATTCTGTGCTAAAAGTGAAGATGGAATTCCTAAAACTTGTTTGAGGAACAATAACAGATTATTTCTTCTTTTGACTACTTACAGTAGTTTGATATTTTAATATCACAGTTATATGTCTCTCTTGAGTTTTTCTTAGAACTGTAGACCTCAAAGCACTGCTATATTTCATCATGTAGAAATCATGTACAAATAGGTGTTTTATTATAGAATGAGGATAAATAATGCCTTAGGTCTTGAGGAGGGGAAAGTAAAAAAAAAAACCTTATTTCAGTTGCTTTAAGTTACTGACTTCCCATCATCTTTTAACTGAGGGAAATACATCTATCATGTACTTTAGCCTCCTACTTATTCTGACTCATACTTTATCTTGCATCACTTCTGTGGGCTTAGTCTTAGAATTTTCAAGGACCTATTAAAGGTGAGAAAAAGGACGGTTTCCTTAAGGTACAAAAAGTCACTGATATTTTTTTGAGGGTTCTGAGAATAGTTTTCTTTAATTCTTTAATTTAATAGTTTTCTTTAATATGAGGTTAGGTGGTGAAGCACACATAGGATTTAAGGATAATCTGAATACTGGGCCTAAAATATATACAATAACTTTGTAGATTTATATTGTACTATGAATATTATCTATATTTATCTGCAAATAGGTGTGTCCTAAGTAAAATAATAGTGCCTTTTGTTTGCCTACTATGACTCGAGGTTTTCCTCATTTGATATATCGCAAGAATGAAATTTTAAACAGCTGGCAAAATGCAGATTAAGCAAATGCATAATCTACCAAAGTCTAATTTTTTAATGACTTCATTATTCTATTGACTCAGGGCATCTATTTTTTTCAACTTTAGATTTAAGATCATGAAATATCACCTGTCTTTTCCATTCTTATGTAAAATAGTAAAATAATGCAATGGCATAATTTTGACAGAGTTATGTAATTTTACCTAAAAGCAAAGAACTGTGATTTTATAGTTTACATATGTGTAGAATATAGGTATAAATTCATATGTATCATATCCTATATTTATAGATATAAATAGGGTCAAGTCTCTAGTGATAAAAAGATGCAGGGGTTTTTTTGACTGAAGTGAAAATATCAAAATACATGAACATAGAGCCTCTTATAGAGAGTAATCTGAAACATGCTAAAAGTCTTATCTTGCTAAAGCACTCCCCGCTGATAGCATACTAAATGCCCATCATGTCCATTTCATCTGCATAAAGAATTTTGATATTTGGGAAAGACAGACCTAACTGACCAAAACTTCAGTCTTTTGCTGAAGCCAGGATCTCACTCTCCCATTAGAATTCAAGACCCTGCAGCTTACAAACTGTGCCTTTCTGATGATTGCACCTGTTCATCCCCAATATCTAGAACAAAATCAGAAACATAATGGTCCAACATCAATTGTCTGAGTGAGTGAGTCGTTAAGTGACTGAGTGAGTGAGATTTGGAGAAGAAACAAATTGCTAATTTTATGCATGAGAAATGAAGGGAAATATTGGTGAGACACAGACCTCTTGACGGGTGTTTTAGTTTGAGTTCCTCCAGAGGCAGTCCCTGAGACAAAGATTTGAGTGCAAGTAATATTTTTGGATAATGATCTCTGGAAACACAAATAAGGAGATGGGCTCCGGTGTAATGCCAAGGAAAGGAAAATAGTTCATAAAGAGAATTAAAAGATACCTAAAGTTTAAGGCTGCTGTGAACTCCAGGGTTTTTTCAAATTGAGAGGGATGACAGAGAAAGAAATGGATACATATTAGAAGAGGAAGGAAAGAACAGTAGAGCACAAAGTATTTGGGGAATAGCAATAGATTAGTAAGCCTAGAATACACATAGCATTAGGGTAACAACTAAAGGTCGGGTTGGAAATGAATGGGGAACACTGGCAAAGGGTCTTGCTTGGAATACTAAGAAATTTGGACTTTATAGTACCAGTAATGAGAAAGCCACTTTTATGTAGACAGAAGACATTAAATATCTGATATTCAGAGTAACAATTTTGGTGGAAATGTGGAGCATGGCAAAAATATAGAACAAAATTAGTCAAAGATCAGAGATAAGGAGAAAAATTAGGAAACTATTAGATTGGACCAAGTAACATAGGAAGCACCTGAAATTTGGCAGTGGAAATGGAAAATGGGAGTGTCCAGAGATTTATGTGGGGACATTGATCAGTTTTCTTGACTTGTATTGGAAGGATTCTGGACAGTTCTCAAAGGCCCATTGCTTCTGTAGTCTGGGAATATATTCAGGATGTCAGGAAGTTCAGCAGAATTTGTATCCTTTTTCTCATTCTTTCAGGATCATACTACATTCTTGCTATTCAAAGTGTGGTTAATGAACCCTCAGCAACAGTATCACCTGGGGGCTTTTCAGGAAATATAGGATCTCAAGCTTCATCCAAAGCCTAATGAATATAACATGCATTTAACAGGTGATTTCATAGGTTCATTAAAATTTAAGACACATACTATCATATAACAGAATTTCACTGTGTAAGTTTTTTCAATTCCAGGATGAGGAAATAAGCTTTAAAACTTTGACAAGACAGCTATGTAGAAGACCTGTCTAGTCTGTGTTAGTGTAAAATAAGCCCATATATGAATATTATCAATTGACCATGTGTGATAATACATTATTTTGGATAGCAAATACATATTTAATATTATCATCACCTTCCAGTCCATGATTGCACACTAATTGAGACAAAGTCTATACTTACACTGTCTGTATAACTTTTGCCTGTGAAGTACCCAAGTCATGAACTCTACAATGTCACAAAATCAAGAGATCTGGTCAGCTAATAATAATATCAAACAAAAAAAAGAGAGATACCAAAAATAAGCTATCCTCAACAAAGAGCCAGGAAAACCAAACTGCAAAAATTCACTGGAAGAAATTCACTAATCCTCTAGATCTACTCATGTCCAAATCCATCTGAAATGTTATTTTTCCATTATTTCCCATTTGCCTTTTTTCTGGGAATAAGTAATTCTCCTATAGCCTTCTTTTAATTACTTCCCCCAGTGCAAGAATAGTAGCATTTTATTGCTTAATTGTCCTGTATTTTTATGTTGTTCTTAGGTATTTATGTTTATTTCCCATTGGCCTTTCAGGTTAGATGTCATAATTCTGAATGAGCTATGGCTTAGCTGTGTTACTCATAGAATAGGCTTATCTGTTATGTCTGCCAAAACAATCAGGGCCTACCAGCTTGCACATTAGTCAAGTTGTTTGGGAAAATTACAAAGAAAACAATAGTAAGCTCACAATTTAGTTATCAAAAAAATAAAGGAGAGATTCAAAAATAAAGTCTTATTAATCCTTCAAGTAGTTTGAGATTTCACTTACTGAGAAGAGCTGATAATGACTCTGAAATAAAACATCATTTTCTCAGGTCTATCTTGATCTATTCTAGGAAACAGAAACCGAAATGGATAAATAATAATCTTCTTCTATGTAGGAATCTATCTCACAGTCTTGCCCCTGAATGTTCTGCCTTAACATTTGGTTGGATAATAAGGCAGATTGAAAGAGTTGCCTCAGTATTTTAGTAGTGGCTGAATTCATTCAGTGAACTTTATTACTTCAGGACAGTTTACATAGGAATAATTAATCTTCTTATTTTTTACCCCTAGTCAGTACCTGGGTGTGTTATTAAGATTCCATGCCTTATTTTTTAAATTGGACATAACTCCACAGAAGAGTTTGGCTGAGAAACCATTTTGCTTAACTCATTTTTATTGAACAAAATCCAGAATTTTAGTCAAGAAGCATTAGATATTAATCATATGTGAGTGGGATCATTAAAATTTCCTTTACCTTCCAGAACAGTGGGTCATTATGGAATCATAAGACATGAACTCTCTTAGTAATCTTTATAATTATATAAAAACAATCATTTTCATATGTCTTAGAAGAAGCTTTTAGCTATTATTTGAAGAACATTTTGGGATATTAGGATATATTATGTTGTATTATTGTAAATGTGACTGTGAATTGAAAAGAAAATATCCTCTGACTCAAGACTCAGGCATTATCTTTTCCAGCTCCAATAATTTTAATTGTTTAACACAGTTTGTGATTATGTTTTTTACATGGCAAGTAGAAGACTTGCTGCTGAAATAAAAATTCCAGTATCATTTCTTAATTACTCCTCTCTTAGCTTTGTGGAAAGTTAGAGGACAATGCAACATTTTCTGTTGCAGTTCAAAACAGCAATTGGTGACACTTAATTTAAGGTGAGTCAGTTAAAGGGAAAAACCAAACAAATCCTCCTTTACATTATTAGTGCCTTTCTCCTTCCTTTTCTTGTAACCACTTCTCATCTATGACTTTGAAACCCAACAGTTTAAACTTGGTTCTTATTTCAGTGGGCTAATCCCCTTTCATAAATCATGCTCAAGAGCTGAAATAATTTGCACATCATTTAAAGAGTATTTGCTTTGAAATATTCACCTCAAGCCCTTTTGTATATCCTTTCTCTCCAAAGATTTGTAGTATTTGTTTTGTTCTCTGAGGTATAAAAGACCTGGATAAACTTTATTCCTGTTGTTTCAAGATTAGTTAACGAAAATGCATATTAATTCAGCAGGGATGGGAACAAACCTCAGTAAAGATAATCATACACATGCCTCTTGGGAATAGTAAAGTACAAAATGTCAGTCTTCAAATCTCCTTGGACTTGCTCAAAAGAGTATTGAGGGATTTAAACTTCCAGAATATGTCTACAAATGTATTTTCTTTGTTGTGGAGAACAAGAGCTATACTGATTATTTTCCCCCAGAAAATTGATTCTAATTTGTATTTGTACAAAAATTAAGCTATCTACAAAATAGCTCTGCAATAATACAGGAAAAACTGCTGCAGAAAAGGTAAATTTAATGTTAAAAATTGTATGCCATTAAATTTTTAATTTATTTATTTTCAGACCTCAAATCCCAAAGTAAAGCTTAAGAGTTGAATATCCATATTTTTTTCTAAGAAAAGTAGAATTGAAATGACCTATTAAAATCAGAAATAGACATATTTAGGTAAAATTTAATGACACATCTACATGTATAAACTCAAATTTTACATTTTACTGGTGAACTCAGAAAATGCCAGTTTCGCCAAGTAATATGTTTTATATGGTAAGATGTGCCCTGTTCTTTTCTTAAACTGAAAATGACCATAAATGTTTGACACTTAAGTGCTTATCCGGAAATGACTAAGTGGATTCAGGGGTAATAAATCACTCATATGGATCGAGCCACCCACAGTCTTGTTCCACTTCTCTTCTTTACAAGTGTAGTAATAGACATTTCCACAGTCCTCAGGGTGCCAAACTTTGCACCATTAGGAAAATCTGCAAGTAGCTTGATTTATCTTCCTCACTCAGTTAGCTAAGACCCAACTAAGTAAAAATCAGCAGGAACGAACTTGACTTGTTAAACTTTTTTAATAGGGAGATGCAACAATTACAACTTTTCTCCTTTACCACTTCAATTTACTTTGGATCTGAAGCCCCTTGTGAAAAATATTCAGATGAGATCTCAAATTATAGGTGCATGGCTGGATGATGCTGACTCTGAGTTTTCATTATACACAGAGGATTGTCTGCTGTTTGCAATTAATCCAGACACAATCCTCTTGGTACTTTGGGAGGAATGTGGAAGAAATAGCCATTTTGTAAGTTGTAAACTCCTAAATTACCCTAAATTAGAGACACTATTAATCGGACACTTAGATATAGCTCGGATCTGCTTATTGTGTAGGCTCATCTTACCCTGATGGAGAAATCAATTAAATATTTAGGATGTGGACTACCTTCCAGGTTGGATAATGCATTTCATTTAAATTATGGCCCTCCAATCCGAAACATTAAAGGGGATCTTAACGGATGGAAGCACATTACTGTCTCTTGGATTGGGTGCATTAACACTTTAAAAATGAATGTGCTTCCCAGGATTTCCTATTTGTTCCACCAGCTGCCTGTCGATGTGCCAGATAAACAGTTTAAGGATATGTAAAAGATGCATGTGCAACATTCTGTGTGCTGAGGTGCACCATTGTAGCCAAAGTTCCCAACTGTGGTCCTTTTGGATGTTTTTTCTCAATGCCACATCTAAGATGAGAGAGCTCATTTGATGATGGGAGAGTTGGGAGGGAAAACCAAAAAGAATTGCAAGTAGACCTCTCACAGACATTCTGTTTCTAATCTTGTGTCACTTCTTCCAGTATTTTGTCTTAAGAAATAATGGTTATTATAAGAAAATCTGAAGAAAAGATGGTAGAATTTATAAGCATGAGCCTTCCCATTATAAAAATATTTGGCATAAAGATAATCATTTGTTACTTACTCAAGGACCATTCCAATGCCAAATTCATGAGAAGTACTCTAAGAGTATTTCTTCTGTCCTCCATGCTACCAAAGCATCATATAGAAATAGCAAATGCTCTAGCATACTTATCAGGCCCTCTTCTAATCATTTAATCCTGTCAATAATCCTATAAAGTACTGTGGTATATTCTCCCCATTTTTTTAATTGGGTAACTGAGAACAGAAAAGTTATTCATTGTGCCTAAGGTTATGCAGCTAAGGGTGAGTCAGAATTTGAAACCTGGTGTTCTGACCCCATTGCCCCATTGCATGACCATTGTTCTGAGAGACATCTGACTTCTGGAGTGAGACTGATGTTTTCTACTATTGGTTCTAAAATTTTGAGCCACTCAAACTCACTTGGTTTCTGTTTTATAATCTTGAAAATGTCAATCATAATAGCATCTACCTTACAGAATTACTTGAAAGCATAAACTAGATTATGTAGGTAATCTTTACACCAGTGTTTGGCACAATGTAAGCACTCATTAAATGTTAATATTGACCATAGTACAAGTATTTTATTTTCTCCCATAGTATTTTGAAGATTTCTCCCTAATTTGAGTAAATAATGGTTATCATAGAAATGAAAATCTCTAGAGATCAACATATTTTCAAAAATTCTTTTGGATTTACAGGGGGTGGGAAAATAGTATATTGAGTGATTTACAGGATACTGTAAACTTCCTGAACTGAGTCAGACATCTGTTCTCATCCATTTCCATTTATAGAAGTCTTAATTCACAATTGACATAAATATATCATATTAGATTACATAGTAAAAACAAATGTATCCAATCATAAAAGAGATGCTGAAGATAAGGGTCAATTTCTTTGTTTCTAGAGACAGACTCCTCATGCCAAATCTTATAGCACTCGTGCTTCAATGCATTTATTTCCCTTTCTTGAGAAGACAGCAGAAAACTCAGCTAACTGGCATAATTTGGATGGTAGTATAGGGGTTAAACTTTGGCAAATGAATAGAAAATTACAAAATTCAATGAATGGAGTTACAGCAATTTAACTGAAAATAAATTACTTATCAGCATTTTAATGTGGGAATAGTCAAAACCAAAAAAGGAACAAATTGATCCTTTCAAAGTGGGGTGGAAGGAATGTTCAGAAGTCTTCCTTTTGTGTAATCACTGTCATTGAGAGGCTCTGAGGTCTCTTATTTGTTAATAATTGATACCTAGATTTTAGACTCAGATACTAAAGACAACTGCTTTTCTAAGGACTTGTCAAGAAAGTTAGGAATTAGTTGTAGTTCCTTTTTTCTACTAAGTCTTCACTGGTTTTTCACTCTTGGACCAAGTTCATTGTAAATCAGGGGTAAATCATATGCAAATAGTTTTGCTTTTTTAATATGTTAAGATGACTATTAGAACAAAATCAGAACCTGGTATTTAAAACAACCGGAAGTATGCTTCACTTGACTGGGAAAACAATCCAGTCGCAAACTGCTCTATACTTGTTTCTTCTCTTGTTTATTTGGAGGTCCTAACAGTGGAATGGAGCACCTCATCTACTCTTCAGCTCTGTTTTTCTCCACTGAACACACAGATGGAATGATAATTAAAAAAAAAAATGGGACCCAGGCCCAACCATATAGATCAGTCAGTCCACACTAAAAACCAATGAAGGAGCAAATTACACAGAGGATACTCCTGATGTTTTAATTACATTTAAAAGAATTAATAATTTCTCTGTATTGTACTATGTTCATAAATGGATTGACTTACATCAGAATGATCTATATCTGGGGACTGAGGCAAAACAGCATCAACTCTAGAAAGTTAGAATCTACATTTGATGTCTAAGCAAAGATGCCATGAACTCTAATAAAACGCTAGAAACATAGGAGCAGGCATGCAGTTTGCACATTCATATCTCAGGCATTTGTTGTTCAAGTACTGTTTGAAGCTGTGAAGCTCAAGAATTTCCAAATATTTTCAATTCTACATTGAAAGAGTGTTTATAGTCACATTTTAAGTAGATATTCCTATCTACCAAGATGATTTAATTTAAAGATGAACTTAAAAAATATTGTTAAAATAGACTTTTTAGATTTCACCAACGAAGTAAATACAATAATGACTTGTTAAATATGCATTTGGTGAGATACTTTCCTCACATTTATATTATAATTTACATTTAATTTACTAGAAATACAACGTTTACCTTAAGGATAAACTCATGTATGAGATGCTAAGCAGCACAATGGATCATAGTCCACCCATAATGGGAGAATTTCATAAATCAAAATACTGAAAGCCTGAGTTCTAATTTTTTTTTTTCTTTTAACCCCTAATGTTCTGTTGCCTGGGATTATTTCTTAGCTGGCTCTGTCACTTTTCAGTAATAAAAACAGTTTTAAATGACCAAGCAGTACCATTAGGAAGCAAGTGTTGCATTTAAATCCAGGTTAGGGCTGTTCACCTGGTTTTCAGGCCACAGTGCAGAGACTAAGATCTTTAATCCTAAAGCCAGGTGGCCCCAAATGGGCTGTATGTCTTCACCCTGCCAATATCATTTATACAACTTGGGTAACATTTTCTTGTGGACTTGCAATGAAAGCTAAATAAATTAGTCAGTGAAAGAGCTTAGAAGATTTTCTGGAATAGAGTCAGTACTCTAGAAATGTTAGTATTTATGATAGTGATTTCTATAAGAACAAACAAACAAAAAAGTCTATATAACATATAATTTTAAAAACAAAATGGTAAAACTATGAACTACAAAGTGGCAACTAATTGAAGCTTGTTGAAAATTTTAGAATAATTAAAATGAAATAATACTTGTGAATTATCCACTTTCTTAAAGTATTAAAATTATATATGTTGGATAATGATATTATTAGCATGGCTAAATTTATTTCCAAGAAGTTAGAGTCTTTTCCTCTCATGAAAGAAAGAATTCTGATAATTTTTACATATTAATAAAAATATAAATACCAACTATATGCTTTTCTAAGCTTATCATTTGTATTTTGTTCTCACCTTAAGATCAGCCTATATATATTCATTTTTAGAGTAGGAAACAAATATTTTAGTCTTGGAGGCCAGATTATAATTAAAACAGTTGCAATTTTAGGTTTTGTTCAATTTTATTTTTATTATAGGTTTCCTTTCTTAAGTTTCCCTAGTTAATATGTATACATAATTTTATTGGTAAATGATTTTGTATATATATCTTGAAAGATAAAGGGATCTTTAACAAATAAGATATAAGTGCAAGTGTGTGTATGTATGTGTATATATATAGTATATAAAAATAAAATTTTAAGGGCCATATTGACAGATGGGAAAAGCACAAATGTCAAGGAAAGTTGACTTAAAAATTAATATATAATAACAAAAATTAAACTATAACATCTATTGATTTAACAGATGGTGACTTAAAAAGTAAGAACAAAATATTAAAACATAATTTGATTTTTAAAATTAGTGAGATTATCTTGTGAACTTGTTCAGAAGTTTGTTATTTTCTAATTAAAAGAAAAACTCTAACCTTTAAACTATCAAATAAGTTACTTCTTTCACTGAGCAGATCTTGTTTAGAAATCTGTACATGTGATAGTAGTATCAGAGTATAAAATTTAATTCTAGATAAATATCCATAAAAATATAGTGGGGGTAAAACACTTATTTCACATATTTTGTATTATTGTATTATTGATTAATAAATATGTAACTTTGTACCCTAATAAAAACACCACATATTATTATTAAATTCTCATAGTTTAGTATATTATTCCCAATCATATACTAAAGCTACAAAGAAAATTCCCCCCAAATTCCTAAAGCAGAAGTAATACAGAGATGTGATCAGAATAAGATAAAATTAAATAGAATAAAAAATGAAATTGTTAACAAGATATTAAGAAAAATATTAATTGAACTAATATCCCCTTCAATCATTTTTATCCTAAGGAAAAAATCAATAAATATCAACTATAATAGCATACAACCAAAGAAATATTCAGAGATAAATTCATTGTATTAAATGTTTTTAGTATTAAAAAGGAAGCAAACTTTATTTAATTCAAGAACTGTTTCTAATAACTAAAAAAAATGAAGTGAGAAATGATAAAATTTTTAAAAATTAGTTAGAAAACAAATATCACTATTGAACTAAAAGGTAGTTATTTAAATATAATTCAAAAAACAAAGCACAATTTACTAAAATTTAAAGTGAATGACACAGAAGCTAAATTTCAAGATAATAACATACAAAATTTTATTCTGATATATTGGGAAAGAAATGAAATATTTTATTTTGGAAAATAAATTAAAATAACTAAGGAAAAAGTAGGATATCTGAAAATACCCTTTAAAAATCTTCCTCAAAAATGTCCCAGCTTCAAAGATTTACTGGTATGAGATCAATTTTCTAAAGAACAGGTAATTTTCATGTCATTCCAAAGGATACTGATTAGTAAGAAAAATCTTAAAATGCACAAATAATGAAGCAATTAAAAAGAAAACAATGGAGAGTGGCACCACCAATACTGCCACAGCTGCCATGAACCTCGGGGACTGGAATGTACAGAAATAGAACCAGAACTCCAGCCTTAGTTTTTCCAAGTTCCTCAAAGGAGATTACTCTCAAAACCTGAACATAAACTCCCCTGGCTCTACTAGCAGTGTGTTTAGGAAGCAAGAAAGGGGAAGGATAGTCCTGTTGAAAATTGTGGGAAAGAAGAATCTGAAAGTCCTTCATGCCCATAGCAGTTGAAAATGGAATCCTCATCTCTGAAAGTTAAGAATTCCAGATTTTGTCAGTTAAGGTCATCAAGATAAAACTCAGTTTGATGAGTAAGACAGAACTTTTTTTCCTCTTCTTCCTAATGTCCTCCTCTTTATGAATGAGCCATTTCTTTTTTTCTTTGAAGTCAAGATCAGATAGTTTGGCATCTTCCAGCAACTAAATATGGTAGAACAACAATTTTTTGAATGATAATTGGAATGCTTGATCTGTTGTCCTTTTGAGATAATGTTCTTGAATAATAGTAAACTAATCAGGATAACCAGAGCCCCCTGACCTTTTAAATAGGGCTGTTAGGTAGATCACACTAACCATTTTTTTAATGGAAGAACTGGCTAGCTCTTCCTTAAGGAATCTTCTCAAGGAACACATGTACTGAAAAGCATTCTTGTAGCATAGTTTTAGTGCAGGGAGGTGTGGTTTTATGTTTTTATACAGTAACAGTTTTTATGATCATTAGTGGTCAAGGTTAGCCAAGAGGGAGGCAGGTCTAAGTAGTCTGCTTCCTGCCTTACCAAGGGAAGTCACATTAAGACTTGAAGACTGCAAGAAGGTCACTGTCATTGTCATTCCAGAGTTACATCAGGGTGCAAGAAGTGTGATAATTTGAGTAGCTGCAGAGGAAAACCCAAGTTGCAAAGATTTTCTTTTACCAGTATCCTTTCCAAATGTATGATGAAAATGGCAAAATGATGTATCTGGTTAAAAGGGAAATACATGAATGCTTTATTTGCCTCATTACTCCATTCTGCCTTATAACATCTGGAGTTATAACAATGGAGTAAATTAAAGTATTTCAAATCAATCAAAATAAAATTAAAATTAAGAAGAAAAATAAGTTAGAGTTTTCCATAAATCATATCTTCAATAGTATACTTCTTTCCACCATAAACATGTAGATCTAAAAACCTATGTGAGTTAGTTCAGTTATATATAAAAATATTTTATCTATGTTGAATATAGAAGCTTTCTCTAAAGCGATTTGAAATGACTACTAAATCTTAAGCTGCATTTCGCTTGTAGAAATCTGTTCAAAGAAAATAACAGCTATCTAAAAGTTTTAGAATGTTTTTGAGCAGACTGGAAATTTTGAAATAATTGAATTATCAACAGTGGGCATTTGTTAAGTAAATCATAGGGTGGCCATATGATGGTGTATTGTGGAGCCATGAAATTTATATTTACAAAGAACAATCCCAGAGTGAATGTGTAAAGCGTAATATAAAGCAGAGAGAAAAAGTAGATTACAAAATTTTTTGATAAAGAATAAAAAAGCAAGAACCCATGTATTTGTTCAGAAGTGTATCCTTGCATAAAAGTGCTAAGTATTTGTAAAATATTTGGAGGAGCATATGATTTAAAAGAAAAATATCAGTGGTGGTAAATTCTAAGTAATAAAGTTATTACTTGTTTCTTTTAATTTTTTTCCTCTGTTCTTTCCTATCTTCTAAATGTTTCACAATGAACAGATGTTTGTTTCCAACATCTCAAAAGTTACTAACGTAAGGTTTTATTGCAAAGGATGAACACCATTGTGTATAGGAAATAGACTGCACCAAGTACCTTATATGCTGTACTTATGAGTATTTGGTTCTTCTTCCCTTAAATTTGAATCTCTTAGGTTTGTTGATATCAGTTCCCTCCCCTAAATCTCAGTTGCCCTGGTATGTGACTGACAAAACACACACACACACACACACACACACACACACACACACACACACACACACACACACACACACACGTATAACTAATTAGTTTCATTTCCTTATTTCTACATATTTTATTGAGGCAACATTGGTTTACTTATAACACTGTATGTGATTTAGAGGTAAAGGATGTCCCCATTTAGGTCTTACCACACCACATCCACCATCAATACATCCATAGTTCTCTACCGGAGTTCAGTGTGTGCCCTCTCCACTTTGTTCTCTTCCTTCCCTCTACCGCTCTGGTAGCCTCAGTTCTCAGTCAGATTTCTAACATTTATTATTGGTTTGGTTTTGCTATCCCCTTTTTTGCAGTAATTTTATTAATTTTACTTCACCTTCTGTTAAACTCAAAAACACTTGAATTCTCACCAACCAGCTAATGAATGATGCATGTCTCAGAAAATAAAAATCTAGAGGGTGAAAGCAAATTATTTTTTTATCGAAGAGCTGGAATGTAAAGATTTAGAAGACAGAGTATCTAAATAATGTTAAATTAGAATCTTTATTTTATATTAACCAGAACTTAGATTTGAAGCATAAATTGTAGTTTATTCATTGATATGGTAATTGCATTAAGGTTATTATTCTCTTTACTATCATTTTTCCCCCTCTCAGTTGGATTTAATTCAAGGAGTGATACAGTTTTCTAGTAAGATTTTATCTAAACTTTGATCCTCTTTTAACCTACATATATGTGTGATTCCCCTTCTCTTAGACAAAAATGAAATGAGAAAATGAGGAGAAAGCTGAAATGTTGCCATTTTAGTGGAAACTTAGGGAAGACACCCAGGCCATAAATAGCCTCAACTGATTCTGTGTACTGTGCCAGGATTCAAAGGTAGGGCCTATTTCAGCTGGAGCAGAAGGGCTGGCAGCACCCATGAATACTTGTGTCATCCCTTCCAGAGGAAGCAGACGCAGACCATAGATGACATACCTAATATTGGCCCTGGAATAAAGGCCCCTTCTTCCAGGGGGGAAAAAAATGTTGCTTTAATTTGAATTAAGACCTTAAGCCTTCTCTCAAGGCTTCAAAGTGTTTAGTGAGTATAGAAGTTTAAAGCCCACCATTGAATTCAAATCCTTGAATATTTTCTTCACATTTGACCTCAGTATGAGACTCCTTCTATAATTTAGGCTTACCGGTGTGGGGGTGGAGGCAATCAATTTGGGAGTTGGGAGCTTCATTTTCCAGTACTTAGAGGAAAAATATGTATCATTTATTTGGTTGGCTTAAATGTTTTAAGAATTATATTAAAGAATAATATAAGAATTATATATATAGTAATATAAAATAGTATAAGAATGTAATAAAAATGAGTTTAGTTTTGCTACCATTAGAGAAAATTATTTATATCTGATTTTAAATTATTAAAAGAATCCAAGATAAGTAATAGACTCTATCTACAGAAGTAAAAATATCAGTAAACTCATCAGAAAAATTCCTAATATTAATTTTGGAGTGTCCATTTTCCTCAGTATGACCTAGAATACCCTGTTTATAAAGAGAAATTCATCATTTGTAAAGGTGAGAGCATACATTAATCCTACTTTTAAATTGTTCATAAATATAATTCCCCTTAGGGGTTCTTCCTCATCATATTTTATTGAACAAACAGGCTTTAGCACCAACTCCAACAAAACCAAAAGTTTACCATTAGAAATGAACTGTGCACTCACTATGTGATACACTGTTCTAAGCACTGAAAATATAACTGAGAACTAGATTAGGTTACATTCTCCAAAAATGTCCCAGAAATAATGTAGCGATCGTTGTGGTCAGGTGTCTAAAGTAAACTAGAATTAACCCTCCTCTCCATTTTGCCAGGGATTTTTGTTTAGTTTGCTTTTTTGGTTATAAATTATTGTGTTTTGTATGGTGAAAGTTTACCTTTATAAAGTTTTAAAGTTTTAACTCTGGGGAGAAAAAGAAAAGAAGAAAGGCTACGAAGAAAAATGGTTCCTGATCATTAATTCTTCCACAAAGACATTGATAGGCAAACACACACCCTCACTGCATGCTAAATGCACTTCCCATACCCCGCAGACACGGGAAATACAGTCCTAGCCATACTCAGTACGTGATACACTGTTCTAAGCACTGGAAATATAACTGAACTAGATTAAGTTACACTCTCCAATAATGGCCCAGAAATAAGAGAATTAAGGTCATGCATTAAAATAGTTTGAAGGTAATAGACTATTAGCTAAACTTCTACTTTTACAAAAATAAAAGAGCAAAATTGCACTGTGTAAGTTAGAGTTTGACCAGAAAAGCAGAATAACTATTAGGATGGACAGATGGATCAGTCAACTGATACACAGACAGACAACAAGGAACTAGCTCACACAGTGTTGGGGACTGTCTAGTCAAGTCAGAAATCCATAGAGCACTAAGTCAGAAAGGGAAGAACAGGATCAGGTTGGAACCCCAAAGCCATGCACAGAAGCTAGTAGTCCATATGCAGACCCAAAGGGTCGATCAGGATCAGATTGGAAATCCCCATGCAGGAACTTGTGTGCTGTCTGTGATCCCAGGGAAAACATAAAGCCTCTTTTAAAGGACTCACTTGATGAAAACAGATCTCACTTGATCTATGCCCTTCTGATTAATTTAATGTGGACTGATTCAAGGGTGTAATTTTCCTCTGCAAAATCCTTTCTCAGAAGCACCTGGATTAATTTGTTATTAGCTAACTAAGGTCTGTAGTCCATCCTGACTAGGTTGGCACATTAGAAAGCCATCATAGTCACATTCATCTGCACAATGTCACACAAATGTCAACTGCTGGGCAAAACTGGAATTAGTCCCCCTACTGCCCAGTTCATCTTGTGATGAGAAGTCCTGGCAGGCACTCCCACACTCACTGTCCTTGTCACGAAGACATTTCCATTCAACAGTAATTTTTTCCTTTCTACTACCTGTCTCACTCTCTCTCTAAAAAAAAGATTATAAACTGACATATAATTGCTGGAATACCTAGAATGTTAATTATATTTTAATCTAGACCACTCATTTAGCTTTGATTTGGTAAAACTGAAGAAAGTCAAAGTCGGTTTACTTAGAACTTCTAGAGTATTGAAAATATAGGCTATTTTCCTATAGAAATATGTAAAATAACCTCTTTGATTGATTAAATTGATATTTGGAGAATCAAGATCAATGATCTTTATATTTATTTTAATGTTAACTTATCTGAGCAAGTTATAATTTGTTATAAAAAATAGAGTGAGGGCCTCCCCGGTGGCGCAGTGGTTAAGCGCTGCGCTGTGGAGCTGTTGGCAGCAGCGACGGGAGTTCAACTCCCGGCCGGGGAGAATCCCACATGGTGCGGCAGACCTCTCCTGCCTCGCCCGCTGCTCCCCTCAGCAGTATATTTCTGATCTGCCTGTTCTGCTACGCGCTCTGTCTCTGGTGAACCCTCTCGCTTCCCCACGCCTCTGGCCTGTACCCCAACTTGTATGTATAAATAAAAAATAAATCTTTAAAAAAAAATAGAGTGAAAATGGAGGCCTAACTTTGATAAGAAGTTTTATAACTGATTGAGGACATACAACAAAATAACCTAAAATGTATTTTTATTAACATGGAAAAAAGATACTACTGGCAAATTAAAAAAAAAATGAATAAATAACCCACTGAGCATTCATGTATATTTGGAAAGCTATACTTATCTTGTCAGACGAGTTATTTATATTTCTAAATGTAAATATCAAAAATTTCTGTGACAACTTCTGTTAATAGTGAAAATCATACAATGAAGACTAGCTTTTCTTCTTTACTTACTAATGGTCAGACCCTCTCAAGATTTGTGTTGGAGAACTATGATATTTCTATTATAATCTGCATTTTCATGTTTTTTAATTCTTAATATTTTCCTTTATTTTTCTTAGTCGTGTTATAAAAATTCTTTTGATTCTCTTTGAACTTCTGCATCAAATTATAGCCCCCTCTTTTTAAAAAAGTTTTATTTATGCATACAAGAACTGGGGTGTAGGCCAGAGGCATAGAGGGCGAGGGAATTCACCAGAGACAGAGGGAGGAACAGAACAGGCGGATCTACTGAAACACATTGCTGAGGGGAGCAGGAGGAGAGAGGATCAGCTACCTGGTCGGAGAGAGAACTCTTGTTGCAGTGGTGGCAGCTTGACAGTGCTGAGACTTTAACTCCTGCACCACCAGGGAGGACCAAATTACAGCCCCCTTTTTTTAATAACTCTCCTTGTAATTTTAAGAAAATCCTTTTCATCTCCTATAAAGCATTGATACTTGTAATCAAGTATTTATAATAAAAAATTTTACTTTGTAAAATTTTAAACCCTTTCTTTTAATATAGTTCCTTAACCTAAAGAACGCTTTTCACCTTTGAAAATTTCAGATGGAAAGACTTCCTCCAGACATTACCCCAGAGTGGTTCTACTGCCCCTCCCCTTTACTCCATTGCTTTTCCTTCCCCTCCTTCTTGTTTATCCCCTCCTTCACCCATCCTTACCCCTGCAAAGGAAGCAAAATAGAGAGGAGGAGAAAAGGATGAATGTTGGGCATTGCTCACTGTATTAAACTAATTTCTGCAGCTGGCTCTCATTTTCAGGGCTGAACTTAATTCTCCAGTGTTTACAAAGGTGACCAATTCAGATAGAAAAAGGATCTTAGTAATAGGAATTTACCATTCTTTAACCATGGATTAGTGCTGTAATCTTTAGCTTTTATGTTATAAATATGGGCTATTAAAAGTCGAGGAAATCTAGTCACTGAAGGTCTTTATTTTTTTGGTATTGCATTTTGGGGGTATTACTGACAAAGTATTTTAACATCTTCATTTATACTTTTTTTTGGGCAGAAACCTAGTGCTTTATGTTTTTTTCACTTTAAAAATCTAAATGTTGATTAGTACACATAAAAGCATAAAATGTTTGAAAATGTAATCACTTTCTAGACTCTAATCAAGTGAGAAAAGTGTAAATATGTTTCTTCTTTTCAGCACTACCTTTTGACATCTCAGCACATAAAAAAAAATACTAAAGGCCACCTTTTGTTATATTAGCAACAGTGAGACATTTTTAATTAGCTTAACTACCTCCATTTGTGCTTCTCTGTGACACTTCACAAACCCAAATTCACATCATCTCTCTAGCTCTTTCAACAAAGAAGACAGAAAATGCCTCACTATGCCTTGGATACTCTGTCCCTTTTGAAGACTCTATTTCACAAACACCCCATATCTACCATGGTAGTCAGCAAACTGTTTTCTTGAACACTGATGACTTAACATGGGAACTATAGTATTTCTTTATTCCGTGCCTTTCCCAAGTGGCTTTTTTTGTTCTTGTTTTCTCTGTAGTATGCTTTTGTCACTCATGAGGGTTGGAAGAGTGGGATTGATCTCAGTAAATAGTTCCATAATAATAAAGTTATTTCAGAATAGAACTTTTATTTTGATTGGCTATTGTATTTTCCGTCTGTCATGGTTCCCTGCTTCCATATAGGAGGACAAGTTATTTGGGCAAAACAATACAGTGCAGTTTGGAAACAATTGGCTTTTATGGGCACAATCTTATTCGTTCCATATCCATTTTTTAAAAAATTGTGAAAATCAAGCCAATTTTTTTTTCAAAACAATGCAACTTCTCAAGACTCATGGAAAAGACAGCTTGGATTGAATTTTTTTTTTTTTCCAATTTCAGCTCTTGAGAAAAAAGAGTTGGTTGTATAAATCCAGCATATATATTTCCCCCAAGTATTTATACCTGGTGTTTTGAGTATTAGTGGAAAATAATATTTTATGTGGACTTTGTTTTCTGGTTTAGTTCTTCAAGTTCCTGACTCCTTCTCCCAAACTCGTAAATCAAGCATATTCAGGCACAAAGCAGGTAATTGAGGGAAGCCATTCACTCTGTAATTCCATCCTCTCTTTTGTGCACACATTTGCAAATGTAAGTGATTTGCATCTGTGCAGACACCCTTGAGGGGCTTGTCTATCCTCACATCATTTTTAGACATCCAAGAAGTTTCTTTGTAAAACTCTCATTCTGTGATGCCAGATGGTTGATGCCACCCCACAACACCATATTTTGAGCAAGGAGGACTAGTTTAGCAGGTAGATGAAACAACACCCATTACAATTATTGTCACATTTCCCGATTCGGTAATGGCAAAATGTACTTCTCATCACATGTTCATTCCAAACACAAAAATGAGTAAAATTGATATGGTTTTCCTTTTACACTAAGAATTGGGCACAGCTGCTCCCTCACAAACGTTAAAAGGAAAAATAAAAGATAATAACATCTTTAATTTCTCATGTTTCTCAGCATCTCTTAGAAAAATAGCTTAGTGATACATGGCTCAGTGGCCTGAAAATACCTATTCTTGCTATACTTTCAAGCAATGTTTTCCTTCGTATTTTAATATGAGAGAGGGAGATTTCTAGCAAACATAAAGAATTGAGACTCTTAAGGACCAGAATCTGAAAACTTGAAATAATGCCTAATCATGCTGTTCAATTATTCCATTATTTTTTTGCAGATTTTGTTTGATCACTACTCTCTCCTACTCATTTACCTTGTCTGAAAACAATGTTTAACTAATAATGATACACATGACAAATATTAAAATGAACATTTTAAATACTTGTTAGACTTTCGACTATTTTTTCTTTCCCATGAAATTAAATGCATTGATCAGATAAATAAAAGTAGTTGCCTCTGCGTCACACAATTTTTAGGGAATTATATACATAAGAAATCAATGTGTTAGTAAGACAAAATAAGCATTTCTAACTAGATTTTTAAATGCTTAAAATAAAACCAGGTGTTCCAAACTAGTGTTTCCCTTCATCAGGAGAATTGGTTGGGAACTTCCCTGAGAAGCCCTCAGAACGCTATATAGGCTTATTATATAATTCAAGTTACTTTTTTCCACTTACACATATAGATCTTGTAGACACACTATTTTAAACAAAGAGCAAGATTTTCATTGGAAAATATGAATTTTGCAATAGTTTTATTGCATCTTTATTGTGAATGTACATGGGGCTCAGAGTCATAATGATGGCATTGTGTCTTTAAGTCATTAGGCTAACAGATCATAGCAAAATTATTTGTACTATATAAGCATAGCATATATATATATATGTGTGTGTGTATATATATATATATATATATATACACACACACACAGAGAGAGAGAGAGAGAGAGAGAGAGAGAGAGATAGCACACATCAAAGCTTAGTTCATCCATCTTTTCCATACAGTACTCCTTTGTTGTTGTAAATACCTATTTTAAAGGATCACTGAAGTGTATTCATTGTTGCTCATGTTATTAGAACTTTAATTTTTTAAAAAAAGTTTTATTTATGCATACAAGAGCTGGGGTGTAGGTCAGAGGTGTGGGGTGGTGAGAGGATTCACCAGAGACAGAGTGGGGAGAACAGGTGGATTCACTAAAATACACTGCTGAGGGGAGCAGTGCACGAGGCAGGAGATGTCTGCTTCCCCATGTGGGAATCTCCTTGGCCGGGATCGAACTCATGCTGCCTTGGCTCTGGATATCTTCACAGTGCTGAGACTTACCTGCTGTGCTACCAGGGAGGCCCAGAACTTTCCTTTCTTAGAGTTGGGGAATATGATTAAGGGCAGCTGGGAACAGGTTTCTGAGTGTCTTATCTGACCATGTATTGTTTCACAATGTCAGCTGCTATATGGTTTATATTTTAAGTACTTGCATGCACACTAAAAATTCCAGGGGAATGGGAGTCAGTTTCCTTTTTTTATTTCTAGCAACATTTTCATCTTACTCATCATAATTAAGAATGGTCCCTTTCTTTTCTTTTTCCTTTTTTAAAAGAATGCTCTTTTTCTTAAAATGAAACTGAAATTCTGTCTATATTAAACTTTTTTCTTTAGTGACTTTTAAAACTGAACATGTTTAATGATCTTTAATGATTGCTGGCAATAAAAACAAAATCATTTGAGGAACGTAAAACCAAATCTAAAAGCTTCAACTGAAAATCATTTGTGAATATAAGGTGAATATGAATTTGGTTTTGAGAATTAATTCCAGGGTTACAACAATATTTTAGAAATGGATATTGCTTATTATTATTTAACTAATCAGACTACTCTCTCAGAATTTGCTTTGTTTGTATTCAATGTCACGATGGGTTATTTGTTTTATTACTAAATCCTAGAGATTATGGCATAATACTCACCCTGACATAGAATGCTGAGTTCCTTTGTGGGGTGTGTGTGTGTGTGTGTGTGTGTGTGTGTGTGTGTGTGTGTGTGTGTGAGAGAGAGAGAGAGAGAGAGAAGTTGGAAGCTGTACACACTTCTGAGTTTGAATAATTTTGGCTGAGACTATGTGATTCTCATACTGGGAAATGGCAAGTAAAATCAGTGGTCTATTCATATCATTGTACAGTCAAGTCAGCTAAATATATGGCAATTAAGAACAAAACCAAAACACAAATTGAACAAAACCAATTTTATTCTGTAGTCAAGTATACTATGTCTGAGTATGTCTCCAACTTCTCAGACCAAAACCATGATTTGGGGACTGTACTGCAAACCAGACAGTGCTTATCCAGCCTTTCTGACATGAAAATAGATAACCTGAAACTGGCTCTATGGGATAATTTAAAATTTTTACTTTGATGAGATTTTTCAAAAATAAAGTGCTATTTAATAGCACTTTAGGAAAGGATCAAATAAGCACTGCCACTTTGTAACTATTATAGCTGTCCTGAGCACAGAGAGCACAGATTATAAATTTAAAATACCCAGCACCCCTGAGACTATAGATAATCCATTTACTCCTCCCAGATATATTTTAGTGTTTGGGTATACAAACATTTACGGAGAGGTTTGAAAATAGGCATCCAATATTTAGAAGCCAAATATTGCTGATAAAAGAATAAAATATAACTTGTTTAACTTGCTCTACCAACTTGAGAACAAGTGAAAGTCATTTTGCTTTTTCCCTATTATCTTTTCCTTTTCCTGATTTATGTATTTAGAAGTAGCACTGCATTATAATATGATATAAATCACAGGTGTTAGTCGTTGATAACCAACACATGTGCAGACAACATTGAGTTTACCACTGAAAGTCCAATTCTATCCTTCACCCCACCATTGTCCTCTTTTTCCCCATTTGCCTACTTCCTCCCTGCTTCCCTTTGGTAACACTAGTTGTTCTTATAGTCCAAAAGTTTATGTTTGTTTTTATTAGTTCACCTATTTTTTTTCTCTATATAGAACATATGAGTGATCTTATATGGTGTTTTTCCTTCTACCTCTCTTATTTGACCAAGAATAATTTAATTTAGGTCCAAGCATTCTATGTTCTTGCAAATGGCAGGATTTCATCTTTTTATTTATAGCTGTGCAGTATTCCATTGTGTGTGTGTGTGTGTGTGTGTGTGTGTACACATACACACCAAATCGTTATCCATTTGTCTGTCCATGGTCACATATGTTATTTCCAGTTCTTGGCTATTGTCAATACAGCTACAATAAATATGGTGGTGTATATATCTCTTCCAATTAGAGTTTTATATTTTTTTGTAAATATCCAACAGTGGGATAACTGAGTATGTGGCATTTCTTTAATTTTTTGAGGTATCTCCATTCTGCTTCCATAATGTCTGTACCAATCTACAGTGTATAACCAGTAGTGTACAAGAGTTTCCTTCCCTCCACATTCTCTCCAACACCTGTTATTTCTTTTCTTATGGATAGTAACCACACTCATAGGTGTGAGGTGATATCTCTTTGTTTTGATTTGCAACTCCCTAATAATGAGTGATGATGGACATCTGTTAAAAAACTGTCTTTTTGGAGAAGTAGCTATTTAGATCTGCACACTTTTTAATTAGGTTGTTTTGTTTTGTTTTTGTAGCTTTTGTTTTTTTTTTAGTTTTAGAAGTTGTTTCTATATTTTGGAGACCACCCCCATTTCAGACACATCTTTCATGAATTGCTCTGGCTTTCCATACAAATTGTCCTACTCAAACACTAACATAAAGCCATGTGGAGAATGACTGGAAATACAAATGAATTCAGAAATAATCTTTGGTTTCTGTGATTCTGATTCCTGTCATTGGCACATGGCTTTGCAGCTGAGAGCAGTCCCTTTGACACAGCTCTAACAACAGCGAAGTAGAGTCATCTTTCAGCCAGGTCACCATACCTGCTGCAGCAGTGTTGGGTTCCTTTGAGAGTGTGCGTGAGAGTATGCATAAGGGGATATCTTTGCCATGGTCAGACATGACACCAGAGGCTTGCTTTAGAAATGCATTGTTCAGCAGGATGCCACTACCATATGTGATGACTGAGCATTTGAGATGTGGTTGTTTTGAGTTGAGATGTGGTGGGTATGGGTGAAACACGCATGCCATATTTCAAAGACTTGTTATAAGTAAGGAATACAAAATATCTCATTAAATATTTTCACACTGATTGCATGGAGAAATAACAATATTTTGGATAATTGGGCCAAAAAAATATACTATGAAATTAGTCTTTTTTTTTAATGTGATGAGTAGAATATTATAACTACATATGAAGACAATGCTATATAGTGAACCTGTGATATCAGCCATATGCCTGACCAGCCAGAATGAGCCTCTGTGGGAGCCTCAGTTTTATCTCTCTCTCCAGATCTATAGACAGACGAGATATTGACAAGTATCTCTCTCCTTAATTCAGAGAATTCAGCTAATATCCCCATCTCTTTGTCATCATTATTACCATTAGCCATGCAGTGTCCTAGCTTTATGATCTTTTCCCTTCATCTTTCATTCGCCTTCCTCCAAACAAATACCATCTTCTATAACTTTAATATATGCTTGGATATATATTAAGATATTTGATGGTGTGCACTGTTTTTCTTGTTTAAATTATGTAATAAGGATAATAACAGGATTTTGCACAAATATCTGTGAATTGGTACATAAGGAAAAAAAACCAAAACTCTTTCTAGAAGCTTGAAGAGGAATGCCTGTGAGCCAGGATCTCGTTCTCTTCTCAAACGTGTAGACATAAACTCACACGGCAGTTCAATGATAATAAACAACTATCATTTTCCTTCTTCATAAAACATTAGGTTTACTTTTTTAGAATATAGTAATTCATTCATATATGTTATGAAATTTTTGAAAGCAAGTAATAAGCTTTTTTATTTTTATTCTAATAATGGAAGTTAAAGTATACTTTTATTCATTCAACAAATATATAGTGAGCATTTATTATTTACCCAACATTGTTCTAGGTATTGAAACTAGAGTCCTTAAAAAATAAAAAATAAAATAGTGACAAAAATCCTGCTCTCGTGGAGATATGATTCTAGTGTGAAAAAGAAAGATATTTAATAATAGGAAGTAAAATACTTATTAATGAGAGAGTGACGTGTAAAATTTTAAAAACTGGCAATAAAAACAAGGAATGGCGCAAGAGGAAACCTAAATGGGGAAGGCTTGCAATTTTAAATAGAGAGGGAGAACCTATGAGAACTGTTATAAGAAAGCAGGGGCTTGAATACCCAGTGCCAAAGATATGCCATCAGGGCTTGGGGAATGAAGGGACTTTAGTGTTGGGTCAGGTCAGGCAGGAAGTAGGAGCTCTAATACTCAGATCTAACTCCCCAAAAGGCAGAGGAAAGAGTTTATATCAAATTTTGGGAAGTGGGAAAATGGAGAACAAAAAAATAATAATAACTTCACTGACAGGGAGTGAACTGGAGGACAAGTAATGCGGGTTTGCTAGGATGTCATTGGGTAAGTGGATAGGAGGATAAAGGAATGTTGAGTTGGCTGAAGTTCATTGGACAGTTACAAATCTACCCATATGGGGAAAGGTCCTTTGCAAATTAACAGATCTTCTTCATGGACAGACCTCTGGCTTCTGAATGTGGACCAGAAGGTTCATTTTCCTGTCTTTCTGGTTCTCAGCTAACTAATTGGCTGAGCACTTTACAACTCACTGTATTCAACTGTTCTTCTGACAGGTTGGATGGGCCTTGGTCTCACGATGACATTTAGGGGAAGATTTGAAAGAATAAGAAAAGTAGGTATGAGAATGTCTAATGAGGGAATATTCAGGTTGAGGAAATAATATGTGTAAATCCACAAGACAGTTATACTCAGGGAGAGCAAGAAGGCCAATATATCTAAAGTAGAATAAGTGATAGCTAATAAAAACAATTATCTCTACCTGGAGGTCTGGAAGTTTACCAGGGAGACACTCAATTTAAGGAGTTTTCCTTTATGGTTAGAGCTAATCTGTTTTGAAGATGGTGAATGCAACCCTGTTACCCTAAGCAGAAAAGTAAAGCCTGCTAACCTATCCTCTCAACCCCTACTTACAATTCAACTTCTCAGATCTTTATATTCTCCCCAGAGCTTAATTTCATCTATGATTAATCAAGTGTTGAGTCTTTAAATTTTTTTTAATCTGTAAAAGATGTTTGCACTGTGATTTTTAAAGGGCACATTTGTGTGTCTAGAGGTTGCCTGGCATGGGATACAACTTTGACACAATTCTGATAACAATCATCATCTGCATAAGGTAATGTAGCTGCCATGTTTACCAAAACAGCCTCCTGCCGTTTCTATTTGGGTAGACACAAGATTTCAGCCTTACTGTAAAAAATAAAAGATTTTCACATCCGTTGTTTTCTAAATCATGGTTATTATTAACAGAAATGGTGGTAGTAATCCACACCATGCATTTGCCTGGCAGTAGAGGGGATTTATATTGCCAGTTTATTTATTGCTATCCAAACTGAAATTAATAAACATCCATCAGTTTGGAGAATTTGGCATACAATGTGTTAAAAGTATAAGAAAAAGTGCTCTGTCTCAGCAAGCAATTCCTAAGTTTTCTCCTATGCCATATGGATATAACTCTTTACTGAGAGCTAATATTACTATAAGCTTAACTTTGTATACTTGCCTCCAAATTTCTTAAATTATCCATATCTACTTTCTGTTCAAACAAATTGTAATTTTTTAATTATTAATTCCCCAAACTCAAGGGTCATCTCAATTTTTATGGTAATGATGGTGAGAATGTTAAAGATGTGGGGAAAAGGGAGGAAGAGGATAAAGAGCGATTTATTTATGTACATTCAATGCTTTGCGATCTTTTATAGGATAGTGTTAAATCCTTACAACATTGCAACTGAGATATTTGTATTCGTCTTCTACAGATGAGGAAATTGGGATTCAGTCAAAAAAGCTAAGTTACATACATTCTCAGCAGGACATCCAAGACGCAAGATTAGATCTTTTAACACAAAAGTCTGTGTGCTTTCATCATACATCTTGCTCAGACAGTATTCGATTATTAAACATGTTTTACTGACCACTGATGGCATGCCAGTCTTGATGGGAGTATACAGAACACCCTTAAACTCCAAACTATAGCATAAAGATCTGTCTCACCTCACCTTGTCTTTGACTTCAGCATGTATTCCAACAGCAGTTTATTTCACATGGCTACAAAAGTGGCAGAAGAAATATTAGGTCAAACTGTTATGTGACCCAGAACACATAATTCTCAGTTGGCCATCCCCTCACAATGGAGCGATTAAGTTCAATTTTCCTTTGCAAGGACCCACCCATGATTCACCGCTCTGTCCCCCCTGCTTTCCTTAGCCATTACATAAGCCAGCACCTGTTTGTGTTGTCAAGCGCATTTTCAGACTAACGTCCACAGGTGTTATTTTCTTTTTTTTTTTCCTTGTGTCATAGAGTGGAAAGAGCTAGACTTGCTTTCTGATGACTAACTTCAGGAAATATTTCCTGGTGGAAATTTCCTAACTGAACTGTTTGACAAAACACGTAAAGAATTAGATCCTGCTAGAATATTTCTGTTTTCCTCTTGGTTTTGCTTTGACAGTTTGAAGATTTAAGGGATAACAATGACAGTACTTATTATTACCCAAGTCTTACCGTGTCTTTCTCACCATTCACAGTGTCCCTGTTGGAATAGATGTTGATGACTACATCTGTTGTGTTATTTAAAGAAGATCTTTAAGTCGAAATGAGGATGTGTGCGTGTCGCCTCATTTTGAGTTTGCTTAATGTTTCCTACCATATTTTAGAAATAAATCCCAAATGCTTTTTTGTTAAGTGCATTTTCTTTTCGATTTTAAACCTATGTGTATTTTAAAGGTCATTTAATCCGTGCATTTCCAGTTCCTCTGGTCTTAAATCATTACTGTGTTATTTTATGTAAGAGATACTTAATGTCTCAAGAAGCTTTTGGAGATCTTTAAAACCCAAAGCCTTTTTTCCAAGACCAGAAGTTCTATTTTGTTAAGTGTAAACAAGCTTGAAGGAAACCAAGTTTTCAGCCTGTTCACTAGTCCAAAAGTTCGAATTTCAGAGGGGTTGGAACTTGGTGAAATGCATTTTCCCATCACAGCTGATCTTCCCTATTCCCTCCCGGCCTCGGCTAAAACACATGCGGAGGAAAGCCAGCAGAGCATTCCCTCAGTGACATCTGTGTCTGGAGGAGTGTCCTGGCAACTGGCAACAAGATCGTCTCCCCCCAGGGAAAGAGAAGGCTCAAAATCCCAAATAATAATAATCTACTACAGATTTCAGGTTAGCAAAAGTTAAAGAAAAGGATACTAGCAAAACACTTAGCATTGCTACATGTCAAAAGGAAGGCTACTGTAACTCTCCCCCTCGGGGCATGTATTTTTCATGTTTTTATGCATAATTATGCCTATAAATTTAAATATATTTCCATATTCTATTCAAAACGCCATAATTCTAAATATGTAGAATAAAACAGAATTAATTGATGGCAATGACTGCATTTAAATTCAAATCAAGACTCCTGGTCACTGGAAAAATTGGACCAGTAGTGGGCGCCTAGAGCAACAAGTCTAGCTTCACTGAAATAGTGGTCTCGATTTGGGAACATGTTTTCTAATAAAATTAAATCTGAGATTAGAGAGACTTAGGATGTGCTGACAAAATCTCATAAATGGTAATGGAAATTTGTATGTAAACCTTTACTCTGCTTCTTAGTGTATGTCCTTATGAAAGTAACTTAAACAATTTTAGTATTCCTCCCCATCTCAAAAGTTGGGAGCACTTAATCTATGTTCCTTCGGTTTTATTCCAGATTTGATCATGTTTCTCTGACTCCAGAATAAGAATGGTGCTATCTGATGATAAATGAGAAAAAGCTGAATAATTTGATTACAATTAAGTCATTTAGTAAAAGAAATAAGGTATTTGGGATAGTAATTGGCTTTTGGCAGAAAGTTAATCCCCCATAACTGTTTTTTAATGGAGAGAAGAGTTAATCTGAAGGTGTAACTGGCAGCAGAGAGCAAGTTCAGTTGTCATGGACATGGCTACCACCACCTCAATATAGGATTCAAAATGGATAGCAAATAGAGCAGTCTATATTCTGACCACATCAAGGGTCTGAATGATGTGAATCTTTCTGAATCTTTTCCTGGTTTTCCTCTGGAAAGGTATGTTATGAATTATGATTATTGTGACGGAGCCAAGCACTCACCAGGCTCCAGCTAGATCCTTGTTTAGCAAGCATCAGCTCACTGCCAGCTGCAAACTGCAGCTGTCTGTCAGCATTTGTAAGGACAGACTGCCCTGCTATTCCTGATCACTTAGCCATAGAGGACAGACTGTTTCCTCAGAACTTCTCAGGGTACCCTTTGCATTTTCAATACACTTCCTCTGAGGGAGGGTCTCAGTGATTCGCATGCACGTTTTGGAGGAAATAGCTTGAGACTTATGTCAAAGTGATGCCTATAATAGAGGGTTCTGTCCCAATGAAACTATTTTGTGAGAGACTGGCTGACTCTGCCCTGACATTTCCTGATTGCCCATGTCTCGAAAAAGAGCCGGGAGACTGCCATTCTGACAACCAACCATTCTTCAGGACAGAGTGACCCCTGAAGAGAGTGCCAAGAGAGTCGGCCCAATGCCAGGAGCCTGCCTCAGGGCTGCGGGATGTGGGGGTGAGAAGGCCATGGCCAAGGGGAAGAACCAGAGGACAGACACAGCCCAGGGTGCTGACGGCAGCCATTCTCCTGGGCTGGAACATACACCCATGTTGGGAGGCGAATTCTTACTTGGGAGAGATCCTGGTCTAGAACGTTCAAATAAACTTGGAACTTTGTGACTGAAGAAAAGAGTTTAAAGAATGATATATTTTGCCTCTGAAACATTTGCCAGACTTCTAAGCAATTGTGTATCTATAATTCCCAGGCATGCTTAGAATGGAGAGAAGCTGGCATCAGACCAGATTAAAATTTTTGGTAGAGTTAACCAAAGTCTCCTTTGTATAATTTATGTGAACTATAAGGATCATTTTTTGAAGAGTGGCAATTTTAGGGATACCTTGAGAATTATCCCGAGTATTTATGAATACCTTGCTTTCCCCAGGCTTTTTGCATACAGTAAAGTGTGAACCTCTTAAAGGGTTTAACCTAGAACTGAAAACTCTTTGAGCTTTGGAATATACACTACTCCTAGTACTCTACCGAAAGCATGAGGTACCATCAGTGAGGACTTGTAGAAGGTATGTTTCTAGATTTTGCTTAATAATAGTATTTTTAAATAAAAAATAAATCTGGAATCCTTCCCACTCATGGGGGTACTATGAAAACTGCTCTTTGTTACGTAAGAGTATCGTTTCAGTAAGAAATGTGGCCTCTTGGGAAAAAGTCACAGTATAAATTCAAATTAATAATAAAGCTGTACAATATGTAGCATATGGACAAAGTTGGTCTGAGTCACTCACCAGAAAAAACATTCTAAGGTTTGGGAAGAGTCACATCCATGGTGTGTGTGTGTGTGTGTGTGTGTGTGTGTGTGTGTGTGTGTGTGTGTGTGTGTGTGTGTGTGTTTGTAGAGCTGTGTATGTTTGTGGTCAGGGGAGCAGGGATCCAACATAAACACTTTCTTTCCCACACTTAAACATATACACAATACTTAAAATAGTTTCATTCAAGGGTAGAAACCATGAGAATAACAGGATCATTAAACAACAGCAAAGCTCTGTTAGTCCATGATGTTTCCATATTCAAGAGGATTGCAAATTAAAACAAGACTGCAAGGGATCAATAGTTTCCAAAGGACTAGCAACATTCAGTACCCAAGTATTTGGATTGCTAAGTGCCTTCACTTCTCTCTGTGTTGCAGTTTGCTGCTTCTTTCATTGTGAAACCTTTTTGCTGGATGTGTTACATGAGATGAGCTTGGGTGTTATAATAAACAGAGAGAAAGGCTGCAATAATGTATTTCAGTTAGGAAGAAGCACTTGAAAGAAATTGGTTTGGCTATACACATGATGTGAGCCAATCAATAGTGGTTTAGTCTGACAAGCACTGTCAATATCCATTGTCACAGTTCAGAAAGTCTTTAATGGATAGTTCTTCAAAACCCAATGATTTCAACACATGTTCAAAGACTTGAAATACACTCTACCTGGCAGAAATTAATCACCGATAAACTCTTGGGGTTGTATACACATTTTTTAAACTGAGAACCGAATAGTAGGCAGTTAAAAATGTACATATATTGATTTATATAATTTTATAGAAATTCATGTATATTTAATTTATACAACATGTAAGGGCATAAGTTCATGCTCTTAATATAGTAAATGCTCAGTAAATGTTGAAAAGTTGGTGGCAATAACATGGAGGATGAGGAGAGCACTTTTCATACCACCTGTTCTGTTTGCTTGCTGATTACAGCCATGGCTGTGATAAAGGACATCTGTCATAGCCTCATGGTTCATAATGATGGTTGGCTTCCATTGAATACTTATTAAGCACTAGATGTTGTGCTGGATTTTGCATATATCAGGGCATTTAATTTATACAGCATTCCTTGGTGTGGGTATTGTTGTCTCCATTTAACAAATGAGGAAATAGAGGCACAAGGAACTTACATGGCTTGAATTAAATCCCACCATTGTTAGGTGACAGAATTGAAATTCAAAACCCAAAGCTGGTAGTATTCAAAAAAGGGAAGAGAAATTCATGAGAGAAAGAAAGGCACATTTTTTTTTTTTTAAGGAATAGCATTTGCTGTTGCAAGGAGGCCACGTATTAGTGGTTCTTATCTGCTTTCCCCTCAAATGCTGATCCTGAGCTCTTACTTATATGAAGCAAACAGGAATAAAACAAGCAGACTCTGTGGCTGGACAATTTGCTAGTTTGACTGAAAGTAGAACTGTGGGGTTTGTAGACATGAACACTTAAAATCTTGTGGGTTAAGTGTATCCTCTACCTTTGGAAGATTGTGTGTGATGTCAGGAATCAAAAAGGACTAAGGAAAGAAAAGATCCAGCTAGTTCACTCGCCATTTTTGCCTAAAAGGGAGCCCCAATTCTCTACCTACATCTCTACTTCTATACTCATTCTTGTTTTGCTGTGTACAGCCACCTGGAGAATGGTGAGTGATTCTCATATTTGCCTTCTGCCTCCTAGCAGAAGAGCTCAGTGTGTTCCTGTGCCTTCCCAGTGCCATCATTAGCTGTTCTGACTGGAGATCTAAAGCATATTCAGCCATCAGCTCTGTTGTCCTATGTTTCACTAATATCACCTAAGGAAACTTATTTTCCCTTTTAGGTCTACAGCAACACACAATCCCTAGAATTATTGTCAGACTATAAAGCAAGTGATTTAAGATTTTAGGAAGAAAATACTTGACTACAATGGGAGGCATTTTCCATCTCTCTATGTCACAGAACTCCGACCACATAGCCAAGCAGAAGGAGAGGCGGGAAGTGGAACAAGTTAGGAGTTTCCACATACTCAAAATTGCCTGGCTTGATTTCTCACTGCCACTTATTTGCTATGTGGTTTAAACTTTATTCTAAATTTATTTCTTTTCTTAGTATTTATTTTTACTTATTTATGCATATAAGAACTGGGATATAGGCCAGAGGTGAGGGGCTGAGAGGATTCACCAGAGACAGAGTGGGGAGCAGAACAGGCAGATCTACTGAAATAGACTGCTGAGGGGAGCAGCAGGTGAGACAGGAGAGGTCTGCTGTGCCATGTGGGTCAACTCCCTGGCCCGGGTTAGAACTCATGCTGCAGTGGCTGGCAATAGCTTGATAGTGCTGAGACTTTAACCTCTGTGCCACCAGGGAGCCTCCCTTGATTTAAACTCTCTTAATCTCTGATTCCTAATCTATAGAATGGACAACAATAAGAGAACCCACCACACTAAATGATTATAAGGATTAAATAATATAAAACACTCTTAGTTCACTTTCCTGTTATATAGCAACTTCTCTAAAAACATTAGTGATTATTAATAACCATGTGGTATTAGTATGGTCAGGTTAGCTAATCAAAGTGGAGATTGATATCTCTCTCTCTCTCTCTCTCTCTCTCTCTCTCTCTCTCTCTCTCTCTCTCTACACACACACACACACACACACACACACACACATATCTTTCTTTAAACCTAAATTAACATTTTACTCCAACACTTTCTCACAAATACTAATTATTTGGCATTAGGATATTTCTCAAACTACCTACAGTATTTTTTTTTCTATCTTGGTTCAAATTTTGATTGAAAATTTAGCATATTCTTGATCATATATAGTACCATGAGTTTATAGATTTAAAGAAAAAGCTTCAAGAGTATCATATATTACTCCCCTGTATACCCATTGAGAATACAGTGTCTGTATATACATTTTCACAAAGTCACAAATACACACATATACAAACACACACACACACACACACACACACACACACACACACTACAAGATGTAGTGGTAGTTCTCTCTTATGTCCTTATGGAGAGAAGATTTTAACACCAGCTATCCATTTGAAATACTGGGTCTAGTGTCTGAGTCAGTATGGCAAATTAACATTAAACTTGTCTAATACTGACAAATATGAATATCATTTCATTCTCCAATTGAACTTATTTTTTTCATAGAAACCTAAGTGTTAATTTCCTATTATCTTTCCTTGCTATTGCTCTATGATAGAATTGGCCTGTCTGTCGCTCTGTTGTTTTATTTTGTATTTTGTTCTCTGTTTGTAGACTGATGTTCACATTCATCTGTATGAGTCTTCTCATTTGATTTGGCTGTGGCCTGTTTTCTATCACTAGGAGAGTACCCATTTCTGTATTTAATATACAGTCTTTCCACATGGAAAGCATATTTCTCCTTCACAGTGTCCTTTGTCTGGATTGATGCTCTATGCTATTTCTTTTCTTTTTCTTTTTATTAGCAATTTAGCTTTCAAATAAGCTACTGCCTTAGCTCAGTAACCACTTACTTTATTAGCAAATTCATCAAAGTTTTTTTTAGCCATTTCAAACTGACAAAGTTTTACTGATAATATATCAAGTCTTAAGAAGTCAAGATAAAATAGCTCGACAACAGACTATGTCTTAATCAGAATCTTTACTTAATATCATATACTGTATCTGACTGTATTTCAGGAAAAAAATGTCACTGTGTATCTCTACAGACATCCTATGTTTTTGTTGTATTTTCTCTTTTTTTCCCCAGAAAATGTAGTGTTTCTATAACCTTTGCTGGAAAGATCTTTGTCAACTTTGACTCACAAAAAGAAGCCAGATAGATATACAATTGAAAGAAAATTACATGTTGTGTTGATATTACTCAATATTTTTACTACTATTTTGAACTTTTAATCATTATAACCATTATGATAGTTATTCATTAAGTTATTCAAAACTATACTAAATGCTATAAAAATTTTAAACACCCTGACCCACACTATCACAAAAACACACATAATATTATTAAAAATGGAAAATGTTAAGCATATACATGAGAAGACAATGGAGAATTTACAAGCATAGATGAATGCAACAGAGGTGGAACACATGGATACAGAAATTACTGGGAAAAGTTGTCATGGAATTTCCATATGGCTTAATGACAAGAACGTGGCAGTAAACTGCCAGCTCTTTCTTGATACTGATAATATAAAAGTGTGGTTAGATTTGACTATTTAAACTAGGTGATTTAATCCAAAAGTAAACATTTCCAGTGTATGAATTCTCACTTCTCTTTAAATGGGTGAATAGCATAAATATGTATCATTGCACAGGTACTGTCTACAAACCCTACAAACTCTTCTGTTTTGAATCTGATCATTTATTTTGTGTTTCTACTGTGTGTAAGAGGGAACTAACTGGTTAAAACAAAGCACTGCTGTTAAAATGCCCTGCATTCCCTCTTCCAATTATTTCCAGATTTAATCCTGATTTGTGTTTCAAGTAAGTCACTTAACATTTCTATAACTTAGTTTCTCAGGCTGCAAGTTGAGGGTTGAAATTATGACTTCTGTTTACATTGAGCATGTGAAAAAAAAAAAGATATTAAATGACCAATAGTACATTAAGCCCAAACTTACCCTTTCTGCCCACTCTGACACAGGGAGTTATGTACAAAGTTCTGCAAGCTCTAAAACCACATGCTTGAGAGGGCAAAGCACTATTTATTACAGTCTTATGAGTTAACACAAGCATGTATTCCCTAGAAAAGAATCAAAAGGAAGTTGAAAACAAATTTAATAAACTTTATTTCTTTTTAATCAATTTTGGTTAAGGTACTCTTATTTCAATAATTTAGAAAATGGTACAATAAGGTAATGCTGAATAAAGGAGGTCATGTTGGAAAATATGAGTGAAGACAATTCAGTCCTTTGTTATGTAATCCCTGTGACAGTTTGAAAAGTGTTTTGGAATCTCTGGGTATGAACAACCTGATATAACCTTATTTTGTCATGTCTCTCTGGATCTCTCTCTCTCCGGACACTCAAGTGTGGTAAGATGACTGCACTGAGCAACTACAGCCAGCTCTGCCCCGAATGAACATCCTTCTAAACTTACAGTGTTGGGAGCTCTTAACTGCTAACAAAGCTATCTATCTACACCTCATACTGATTCTTATGTAAGACCTCAAAGTGAGAACATACTGCCTAGAAAGTGGTTTTTAATAACATTTCTGATGGGCAATGATCCTGCTTTCCTTTAGCAACATTTCCAAAACTTTAGCTCTTCCAGCATTTCCAAATTAAAAAAAAAATAATAATAATAACAACATGTAATTGTAACATGGGAATACCGCGAGAACAGCAGTTTGGCAGGAAAAGGGAATATTTCAAAATAAGGTCCCCAGCAAGAGAAATTCTGGCAGATGCACAATTCTGGATTATATTATCCAAAGCGTTGAATTTGGGAAGACTTGAGGGTTTTCTTTTGTGGTTCCCATCTCTTAATAGAATGGTAGTGGATGTTCATCATACGAACGAGAACTGCTGCTTCCACCTCCCATTAGTGGAGTCAGGAAACAAACAAACAAAGGGCATGCATAGCAATAAGCACTGCTACCATAATGGCTGTGTCAGACATCAGACTTTTGTTGGGTTAACATCTATTCTCATATGTAATGATATTTATTGAAGATTATCTTAAAAAGCCCACAATCCTGACTATTCTCTAGTGTGAGCAGCTTTAACACCAATTAAATCTCTCAACTGGTTAAGAATGGTGCTTAAAGCTAATGCCTTTGGCCTGTATGTGTAGAGACTTAAATTGCATATTTTTATTCAAAATTCTTCAGCTTGGAAAAATAATCTATTTGTTTGGGCTTGGGAAAAAAAAGATCAATCATCAATGCAAAGAGGAGAAGAAAGCAAAAAGGAAATAAAAGTAAATTTTAGAATACCTAAAAAATTAATTCAATTCAGGTTAACTTTTCCTAGAGGTGAAAATAGGTATTATTAAGAGCGATTACTCTGTAAATCAGATTAAATGCTATGGAATTTTAACCTAGATCTCTTTCGTCTCTTCATCTTTCAATAAAAATGTTCAAACAGAGATGGAAAAAAACTGCTCATTGGCTCAACATAAATCTCTAAATTGTAGTAAACTTCACCCTCAAAAAATAGTTGAATCTCTGAGGAAAAAGAAAAGGCTGAATTCTATTTTTCATAAATGATGGATTATTGTACCACACTGTGTATTTTCCAGTCAAGTGTCCTTTTATTTGCACTGTGTGATTACAAGTTTCTAAAAGTATGTGTGGGGTCATTTGGGTGCTGTGGGAAAATGGAAGGAATACTGTTCTGTTAAAATCAGTAGTGAAATCAGAAGCAAACTATGTCCTGATTATCATAGGCATGTGTTTAAATTTTTCTTTCCTTAATTGGTTATGTTGTATTTACTTAAAATGAACAATTTGGCAAGTTTTTCTCCCTTGACAACAGAAAAGCGTAAACTGTTTTATAAGTTTGGCTGTTAAAATCTGATTTGTAAACCACAATATTCAAAGACTTTTACTGCTATTTCCAGGGACCCAGTGATGGACTTTACTTTATAACTCTGTGCTTTTACATTTTTAGTTTGTATTTATAGCGCTTTCAAGTTATTTGGTTAATAAAATGTATGCCATATATTATATTCAACTATTGACTTTACATTCTGCCTAACTGCTCTTAGAACAAAATAAATGATCGCAAAGTCCTTGTAATTTGACTTGTCATCTGAGGGTGATTATTTATGGTACCAGGAAATGGAGGTTGACATTCTAGTCTGTCTCCAGGAAAGTCATCAGTCGAGGCAAGTTTGGAGAGTTTAGTTAGGTTAAAATCTGTGTAATCATAGCCAAGATTCTGCTAGTTCTCAATGTGTACAAGAAGGAAACAAGATAAAGCATTTAAAAAACATATTTTCATTTTCTTTAAAAAAACAGTGCACCTTTTACACATTTCTCACATGTGGAGCCAGATGGCGGTATTGAAAACAATATACATATATATCTCTCTAATTAAGAACACTATCGCAGAGTACCTAAGGGACTCAAAAAAGATATAATTCACTATATAATTATTTTAAGATTCTCACATTTATACTTTGTGTTTTAATTTGCAGAGTACTTTCTAATCATATCATTTTTATTAGTGCCAACATGTCAGAAAAAATACTTCCTTTGTATTTCTTGACATTTTGTCATAGAAAATGGCAAGATTTGGTGGTAAAGGCAAAAATAGAAAAGTACCTCAGTAAACTGAAATTTTAGATTGATTATTCTGTATCATTTCAGAACCAGATTTGAGGCCAAAATTCACCTGAAGCAGTTTTTGGTTTTATGATTTTTTTTTTTTTTTTGTTTTAGCCTGCAAGATGTTAAGTGTTCCTTCAGTCTCTATCACTAGAACTTAGACACTGGGTTCTGACTACCAAACTATCAGGTGAAGCAAGTCAGACACCCTGGTGGTCACTGCAGTGACTGCACCTAGCAGAAGTTGACAGGTTATTATATAAGCTTGGAGCTGGATCCCCTCCATTTTGCCACAACAACAGAAAACTCCGCTAGACTGAAAATTATGAACAAGTGAATTAAACCCTAATCACTTTTTGTTCTATCTTCTCCTATCCCCTCCTCATGATTGAGCATTAATGTGCTCCAACTATATCCCTGGGAAGATGGAGAACTGATTGCATTACATCCCTAATAATTCTTTGTGCCCTTCTAAGGTTGATAGTAGCATCAGAAACAAACATCTGATTGCTGAGGAAATACCTTCCTGGGAATGTCAAACACCTTGACTCATGTCACATGACTTTCCACCATCTCCTCAGATATAGGAATTCTGATCACCATGCTTCTCTCACATTCCTTCCCCCCTTATATTGGGGAAGATACCTTCATTAAGGGGCTAACCCAATTGTTGACTCCCTTGGTGGCCATGTAGTAAATGCCTCTGTGCTTACATTCTCATGGCTCAGTGTTTGGCTCTCTTGGTGCAGGCAAAAGACGTAGTTCAGTTGTTTAAGCGTGGTATACTAGTATACTCAAAATGTCTCTTTTAATCATATAGCTTTGAAGCAGTTAATGCCTGATATTCATAGTCATTCAAATTCATTTTTCCTTGGGCACTAATGACCCTTGAGGTCAATTCCTCCTCTAAGATTCTTAAGTTTCTTATATTTCATACTCCTTAACATCCTATAGTATAATTACACAGACCATATGCCATGTACATAATAGGTGGTCAATTGTATTTTTATCATCTAGCAGAAATATAATGTGAACCATATGTATAATTTAAAATCTTCTGGTGGCCATCTTTTAAAAAGTAAAAAAAAAAGTTTTAGTCATATATTAATTTTAAGAATCTATTTTACTTAACCAAAAACATCCAAACCACTATTATTTCAACCTGTAGCACAATATGTATTTTAAGTGTCCATTAACCCCAAATGAAAGTGGCTACCTCATTGGACAGTACAGATTTAGGCTCATTTTACAGTTTCATAGAAAATGAAAATATTTGCATATCCCACAGGAGTAAATGGATATGACTTCTCTTTACCAGGGGAAACTGCCAGGGGCTCAGGTTGCCTTGGTCCTGCTCAATTATCCTGAGTGCTGAGGTTATCCATAACCATCACCCTATGTAACCAGTCTGCCAGGCACAGTAGATGGGAACCTTTGATAGACAGCTGTGGTCCCCACCTGTTTCAAGTGATAGACCTATTGACCCTCCTCCTCACATGATAGAGATTTACTTTTGTAGCCAAATAATTTCATAAATAGCACATAGAGGAGACAGATGATAGTTGATAGATTAGATATGTATATGATATATATAAACTACTTATAGAGATATTAAAATAATATATTCTATTTTGCAGTTCCTTTACTTTTTCAGTTTAAGACAGTAATTCAAGGAGCAGTTCCCCCCCACTGCATTCCCAGCAGACATTCGGCAGTATCTATTGACATTTTTGACTCTCACAGCTTAAGTGGGGGTGTTACAAGCATTTTGTAGATAGAGGCCAGGTAGTCTGTTCAACATTATACACATTCTGCATAAGACAATCCCCTACAGTAAAGCATTGTCAGTTGGCCCAAAATGTCAATGGTGTCATGTTAGGAACCTGTTTTAATATAACATAAACTAGCTCTGTCCTTTTACATGACAGGCATTGTCTAAATTCCATATATATTTTTAAAGATTTATTTATTTATGCATACAGCTGGGGTGCAGGCCAGAGGTGTGGGGCAGTGAGAGGGTTCACCAGAGACAGAATGGAGCAGCATAGGCAGATCTACGAAATACACTGCTGAGGGGAGCAGCGGAGCAGCGGGTGAGGCATGAGAGGTCTGCTGCACCATGTGGGAATCTCCCCGGCCTGACATCCAACTTGCGCTGCAGCTGCTGACAGCTCCACAGCGCTGCGCTTTAATCCGTTGCGCCACCAGGGAGGCCCTCAATTCCATATTTTATAGTTTCTAATCCCACATGATAATTAAAACTTTGAATTTAAGGTTAAAACTTTACTTTTCACCTAGTTAGGGGAGAAGTCGGATGTTTTCCTTTCTGTCCTAATCCTTACACTTCACCCCAATTTTCTATCTTAATAAGTTTGCAAGACTTTGTTGTAAAAATTAGGGGGAAAAGGATGCAAAAATATCCCTATTTGACACAGTTATAAGAAGGCGTCTCAGAATCTGAACAAGACAGATTTTTTAAAGTAGACATTCTCCCTTATGCATTTTTATGGGTTCTTTAGAGTTCCCATTAGGATCACTTGACTTTGAATCTCCTAATGTAAGTAATTTATTTTCTTCCAGTTGCAGTTCACTCTTTAGTATCTTGTTCTCTTTTTTTTTTCTGAGTTTCTCAGGGCAGGATAGAATGGTGCAAGTCTAGATCCCTTACGACTCTGACTTAACAGATGTTTTGTCCCCAATAGTTTCTTTAGAACTTTGATTGATTGAAACCATTACTTTAGTAAGTTTCTGAACTCCTGATACTTTTATTTCCCTTCCTCTTCTTTCTTTCACCAATATTTCAGTAATACCAGATAAAAATCCTTTGAGACTGGCCTCGGATGAATTTCTTACCTTCATTGCCTCAGCTTCCTCATCTCTAAATTGAGTAGAAAGGTTTTACACACTTCACAAGATCATTCTAAGAATTTATGGAACAAATATTGACTGAATATTCGCTATATGCTAAATAATATTTAAGGTATTAAGGACATATTTGTGAACATTTGCTCAAGTGATAAAAAACTCTTGCCCAGTTCTGTTTATGTAACAATAGAATTAAGTAAAGTTAACTCATGTAGCATATTCAGGACATCATAAAACCTCAAAATATTCTAGATTCATTATTAACCCAATTGATTGGTTGACTTATTCTAAGATATGATTTTGTAGGAAAAGAGCTTCCATAAACCAAATAAAGTACCCCAAATCCTCACATATGTCTACAATTAGTTTAAAACAGTAGAGTCCAGTTATGAGCTATAGCTTATCTTACTGATAACACATTCCTATCAGTCATTAATTATAAGACAACTTGAATATATCTAGACTCTGCGTAATTAGGGTCCAAAGTTTAAATGTTAAAGTTCATCACTGAATTCATAGCCTTTACCATGGTGCTTGATCATCAGTAGATTTCAGCAATATTTTTTTCAGGAATAAATTTGACACATACTTAACTTTAAAGATAATGGTAAAGATAGGAAGTTGAAAATAGAAAATTGATGAAGACATAGAAAAGTCTGGTGGAAATTTCACATCAATAAAGAGAATAAGAAATTTCTGTTTCGGAAGAACTCACTTTGTGTTGACATAAAAGAGACTGACAAAATTATTGTGGTAAGGATGACCTTTGAAAATTTGTGACTTACCTATAGGTAGTATATATTTATGATTAATCATTATTAACAATTCTAAAGAGATTTGCCCCCTAATTTAGATAAATCTGTCTTTGCTCTAAACAAAATTTTGTATATAGATACAGATAAGTGGAATTATCCAGATAATGTTATCATGTTAAATATAAGGGAATGATTGTGACAATAAATTGTGACAATATGAAGCTAACCACATTCTCATTACAGATTCACATTGCAAAAATGTTAATATTTTTATATGGGTAAATTTTACTTGTATGCCTTATCTAAACAGAAAGGCTTGAGCTATTAATTTAGGTAGTTGTTCCATAACTACTTGTTTCTGTTCATATTTGCATAAAGTAATAATCATAAGGAGAAATTTACTGAATGCCTCTGACTTTTTTTTTAATTTCCAGTGTTCAGACTGCATCATAGTGCTTCAGATACAAGCGACAAAAACCGAGTTAAAAGCAGATTAAAGAAGTTTATTACCCGAAGACCTTCCCTGAAAACCCTGCAAGAAAAAGGACTTATTAAAGGTACAGCACAATTTATGTTTTTATTGTAACAGTGATTAATGAATGTATCTCTGTATACGCAGCTATTCAACTCTAAATGAATATCAGGATATTATATTTTCTGCTCTGTAACAGGGGAAAAAAATAATTGAGAGAACTAATCCCCCCCTAAAAAGGGTGGCATCATAGAATAATTGAAAAAACAGAAACCCACCTAATTTTTCCAGAGGATCTGGGCTCTGTCCCAGGAAGAGAGAGGCAAACCTATCAATACTACTGACCCTTCAGGATGCTGATATGTCCATAGTTTACACCAATGTCCAACATTTTACACCTACTGTTTCTGAATATCAGCAGCCCTTTCCGCTTTCGGAAGTGTCCTGATTGGAATAGTATATCTGACCACACTAGTCATAATCTAGTATATTCTAGGAAGAAATCTGAGACAAACTGGCATCATGAAAACTATGGATTTGAGAGCTAGAAGGCCTAGAACTCAATCTAAATGAAAATAAGGTTTTATACCTAAAGTAAAGAATAAGATTACCAAAACCACTGGAATAGTAAAATGGTCTATTTTGACTAGTTGGAATTCAGACCATAGTACTGCTCTCTAGTTGATAATGAACTAGTTATGATCTCTCTGAGCCTCAGATTGCTTATCTGTTAAAGAGGAATCCACATACACACCATTAAGAGAAATATTTCATTTATTTGCATTTTTAGTTGTAAATAAGTTCATTTATTTGTGTTTCAAATATAAAACATTTAACAAAGTTTCTAGACATAGTAAATGTCCTCTGCTGTTAATATCATTATTTATTATTTTATTATCATTATTATTGTTGGTAGTGTGCCAGTTAGATGAAAGGATGGATGAATATATAGATCCAATGATATAATGGATTTCTATAACTGGTAAAAACTTTACAGATTATACAGGCAAAGTTTAATATTTTTCTAACAAGAAAATGTATGCATGAAATCAATTATTCTATCTCTTCAAATTTTCTAATTGATGAATCTACTTTGAAAATTAAATATAAGAAAGAATTTGAAAATGGACTAAAATAAACTCCTAAAATAAATGCCAAAAACATCTGAAAGCTTGAGCCTTATAGAAACCAAAGTGATTGAATATGCAAATATTTCTTAGGAAGAGGGCAAAGCAGACATTAGTATTTTCATCAAAACTTAGTAAAAGAATTATTTCAATAATTTCAATAACTGTCTGGCCTACCAGTTACAGTCAGTTTTGAAACAGGTGACCGTATCACAAGAGTTCATCTGGCACACGCTGTGAACCAGTCTTGGAAGGTGAAATTTTATGAGGCACGAGAATACTTATTATGAAATGAGTGGAAAATTCTTAGAATACAGGCATCTGGGACTAGAACAAATACCTGTTTTAAATCAGGCTTACTTCAGACTTTCATTCTCTAACGATATCCTTTTAGGTGCCAGAGACAGTATTCAATTCTCTGCAAGTTCAACTTCATGAGATAATATACTAGTACTTGAAGTTTATGTTAGAATTCATTGTATACGTTATTTTCTGAAAAAGGTCTTATTTACAGATTACCTGCCATCTTGAAAACTATATAAAACCAGATTAACAATCTAAACAATCCCAGTTGACATAAATTCCAAATTTGTCATGATTGTAGCAAAATTAAAAGGGTTTTAATTGAGTGGCTGGGTCTAACCCCATTCAAAATGCCTAATAATTAATAAGAAGGATTAATAACTATAGTGCTCTGGACTCAGAAAGTAGCAGAGTAGCTGGATGCCTAATGCAGTTTTCATACTGATGTACTGAAACCACTAAACATACTCCAATGTGTGCATTTCCTATCTTAGAGCTCCATTAAATTTTCACCATAGCTGACCAATGAGTCAGTATTCATTAGTATGGCTTTGGAAAATCTATGTGAAATTCTGATTTGATAAGCTCCCATTGTTGTCTTCAGCAGAATGTTCTTCCAAATACGGATCAAGTTATATAAATGTAGTCACTCCTTGGGCTTGTTTCAGTTTTAACTGTGAACTTCTTTCCAAGGCTTTTACTGAGATTTTTTTGACTGAGTAAAGAGAATTAAACCATTTTTTAAGAAAATACAGGGTCAGTCCAGTGTAATATTTTAAGTTTATTTTCTCAGCATATCTAAAGCAAAGACTCAGAAAAAGTAATGACATCATTACTCCATTAAAAAGAAATTAAAAACAGATTTTTTTTTAAAGAATGAAGTCAGTATTGATCAGTTACAAAAATTATATAAAATGAATTAATGGTTAAATGGTTAATTTCTCTAAGTTACGTAAATGTCTTTCAAGGAGAAGAATTTAGAGAATTCTTTTTTTTTAGAGTTATAATGGCCCTTAAATTTGTTCCACAGTATATTTGCCTAAAGTATATGTAGTGGATTCCTTAAATTACCTGATCTCCCAAACATGGAATTAAGACCTCCATTACTCAGATTTGGAAAAGCTGGGCTTAGTAGTTTGGATCTTATAAGTATGCTCCTTGATAACCTGGGAGAGGCTCTGTGGGCCACAATCACTTCTTAAAGTGATTGCTCTTTCCTGTAATGTTACCTCCAGGTTGAGAGGACTGAGCTTTGAATTCAACCAGCATTCACTGAGCACCCACCTGTAAAAGTGGGAAGGGCTGTGCTTCACTGACTTGCTAATACCCAGCCTAACAATACCAAGAAACCACCTTATGTGGGAAGGGTATTATCCTGATATCACAGAGTCCAAATCCAGTCATAACCGTCTCTGGCCAATATGTGACTTCACTTGCTAGAATATAGATCTGGAAACTCACATGGTGAGGTTGCATTATCTGATTTCTTTAACATGACTAATGATTGTGATACAAAAAAAAAAAAAAAAAAAAGGCCAGGAGTTAATAATTCTGAGTGATGGCTCAATGGAAAGAAATCCTAATAGCTCAGGTGGGTGTAGCAATTACTATGCCATTATGGTGGTAGCTTCTGAGAAGTTTTCAATTTCTCCAAGTGCATTCCCACACATTTGCCTAGGGAATGTGGAGCACTTTCTAAATGTATGAGTTAATTGCATTGAATGTCTCAGTGGAAACAAAACTCAAATCAGTTTAATGTGTAAATTTTAGGCAACAGGGTGTTTTAGGATGCTAGGTGTGTTTGAACATATCTTTTACTTTCTTTTAAAACTGAAGTGATGCCTCTTTAGTATCAAACTACCTTCTGTAATGTTTCAAATAACAACATCGACATCTAAGAACAAGAAACACTTAGCAACACAATTTATAAAAGAGATAGCCTTTGTTTTTTTTGCAGCAACTAGTATTTTCTTACATCAAAATGATATAGTTTAAAAGGATTGTATGTTTAGAAAGTAGTTTCTTTCATCTTACTGTGGACAAAATCATACTGGACAGTAGGCATTGAAAATAATGTTATTCTACTTCTATTTTATAATCAGTATATTGTAAAGGAAGCAGCCTATTTTAATGATATAATGTCTCAATTTATCAAGCTTTGACTGGACTTCAGGTATAATTTGCAACAGAAATAAATTTGACTCAAATAAACCAGCCCTCATCTACCTGTACCTTTTCCTCCCAAATTATTCATGGTCAAATACAAATGGTCCCTCTGGTTCCATTGGTTTCTTTGAAACTTCCAACATATTTAAATCTCTGCATGTTATTTTATTAAACGTATAAAAAAATTTTTTAGAGATTTATTTATCTATGCATACAAGCTGGGGTACAGGCCAGGAGTGTGGGGCGGCGAGAGGGTTCACCAGAGACAGAGCGGGTAGCAGAACAGGCAGATCAGAAATACACTGCTGAGGGGAGCAGCGGGCGAGGCAGGAGAGGTCTGCCGCACCATGTGGGATTCTCCCCGGCCGGGCGTCGAACTCGCGTCGCTGCTGCCAACAGCTCCACAGCGCAGCGCTTAACCGCTGCGCCACCGGGGAGGCCCTAAACATATAAAATTAAATCTCAATGCCTTTAGTCACAGGATGAGAAACTTATTTTTACTTCTACGTCATAAAAAATTATTCACTGGTTACTCTGTGACTTATTAATAGGTTGATTCTAAAAGTTAAAAACAAAACAAAAAAGCAGCATTCAGAAGACTACAGTTATATATGGTTATTTACAACAGTGCCAAGTCTTAGAATTCCTTCTCTGTCCTTGCAATATAATGATCCCTGTGGCCCTCCAAAGTAATTTTCTTTGATTGTGACTGAAAAGATTAAACTTTCTTTCACATTTGAAGATTATTATATTAATAAATTTAAATGATGTTTCATAACCACAAACAAGTCTTCTATTTCCCCCCATATTTTGTATCTATATGTGAAAAGAAGTCAGTCATCAGCATGTACTTTACAATGACCATGCATGTACTATGGAATCCTTGGCCAAGTCCATCATGTATAGCCTTGTATTAATGCTCACCCTGCAGAAAATGAGCTTTTAGTACATATTGTGTTTTATTTTTAAAAATTATTTTGTTTTATATTTTTTAAAGATATGCTTTTCTACCCATTTCCATTCCTTCTATCCCTTCCCTATTCTCCCTCTTAATCCCAGAGTCCTCACAATGCTTAGTAACATCTGCTAGTTTTTATAAGTATTTTACTTTGTCAAATCATCTGCTATATGAATGTCCAGTATTTGTCATTTTCACTTAAGTACACAAAAATAGTTCAAACTACCTCTAATTGGCTGTAAATTGGCTACATTCCATCTTTGCTTACAGCTAAAGAGTATTCCATAGGAAGGATGCACCCCAGCTTCTTGATCTAGTCATTTATTGATGGACATTTGGGCTGTCTTTGTGCCCTGGCTGTTGTAAATAGTGCTGTAAAATGTTTACATTTATCTGAAAGAATAGCAGCTTTATAATATGACCAAGTCAGATTTACAAATGGATTCTGACATTTACCAGCTATATAACTTAACACTTGTTTATTATCTTTATAATTTATGAAATTTATATCATAAAATTTAAATGAAATCTGGAAAGAACCTTGTAATGCCCAGTTTATCTTAGTCATCCAAAAATTGTTTTCTCCCTTTTTGCCTTCCCTCCTTCCCTTTCCTTCTTTTCACCTTTCCTTACGTATTTTCCTCTTCCTTCTTTCCTTCTTTCTCCCTTCATACTTAGCTTTGTCAAGAAAATTATGACCAGACGGCCCTAGGAAACCATTCTCCCAAGTATTTGCTTATAGTCTGAGACTCAGTCTAAGTACATATGAAGGAACGGCAGTAGTAACATATTTATCTCAAGAAAAATATATAGATGACTTACGGGTGGCTTTTATTTACCTTTTTATTACTGTATTCTTTATATGTAACTGGGCATGAGCTCATTTTTCTTTCCTAGTTACACCAACTGATACAGTATCATCAGATTTCTATAACATTTAAGTAATAACCCATTGCAGACACAATTAACTGGTTAAGTTTTCTGACACAAGAGAAAACGCCTTTTATATTACAGCATTTTTGTAAAATATACCAATTTTATTGAGAAGTAAAGAATGATTTTTTTCCATTCAAATTACAGATGTAAGTTATCAGCCCCAAACATACTATGATAGTCATATTTCTGAATATTAATATCATTGAGGAAAGTATTTTTAAAAATAATTTGTTAGAACTGATGTATGAGAGAATAGGGCCTCCCTGGTGGTGCAGCGATTAAGGGCTGCGCTGTGGAGCTGTTGGCAGCAGCGACACGAGTTTGAAGCCCGGCTAGGGAGATTCCCACATGGTGCAGCAGACCTCTCCTGGCTTGTCTGCTGCTTCCCTCAGCAGTGTATTTCCGTTGATCTGCCTGTTCTACTCCCCACTCTGTCTCTGGTGAACCCTCTCTCCACCCCACGCCTCTGTCCTGTACCCCAGCTTGTATGCATAAATAAATAAATCTTTAAAAAAAAAAACTGATGTAGGAGAGAATAACCTACCTGTCACATTGTTAATTTAAGCTACACATATATGAGCAACACTGCAATATACCTTTGAGTAGAGACACACTCCAACTTTGCCACTTTATCAGTGTTAGTCTGAGAATAATAGTATTTGAATTTATATAGTAGGGCATGGGTCTCTATCATTGCTTGGGCCTGAAATACTCTCTCAACTTCTACAATATGCACTAATGTGCTTAAAAATATCTTGTAAATCTTCTTTTCTTTTAACTTCTTTATGGTTCATAATTGAACTGTGATTCTTACGTGTGAGCTGTGTCATGATTTAATATTAGCTAAAATTAATAGCCAACCTTAAGCTTCTTTATCTTGGCCTACAAGCTTCCTGGTTCCTTTGCATTTATAGTTCGCAGGCAGTTTCTGTTATTTAAAGGCTCTTGGGAGCAAATGTGTTGGTAATAGAGTACCACATAGCTAGCTTTTGTTCAATAATAAAATATAGGTCACTGTGAGAGATGGCAAATGTTGAAGAAAAAAGTGCACCTGGGTAGCAGGTTAAGACTATGTTTTTTAAAAGCCTGTTATCTAGGGAGGAAATGATCCAGGTCTTATGAGATATTAAAGGCAGAATAACTTTGGAGCAACAAGAGAAAAATGAGGTCCAGAAATGGGAGTGAATTAGGTAAGGGGAACAAGAATAAGCCAGAATAATAAATTGGTTTCCCTGTAGTTCAAGAACTCCTCCTTTATGGAAGGCGATCTTTTTGCACAGACATTAGTTAGAATGTGATATTATTTGAGATGATGACTTATAGCCACTTGATTTTTAATATCTACAAGATGGTTTTACCAGTAATTTCCTGCTAGAACCAACCATTTTTTGTACTAGCAAATAATAATAATAATTCCCCTTTTATCCCATTAAATTACACTTTCCCCCTTCAAGTGAAGGCCTCAAAATCTTTCTCCTTTTTCAAGTAAAAGAAAATGCACAAAAGAAAATAACATTAGGCGTTAGCCCTAAAACTGACTGAATACCTAGTAATAGCCACGCTAAATGCTGGGAATATAATATTAATAAGACTCCAGTTGATTCAAAACCAGCTAACTGGCATTTTGTTTTTAGCCAATGGCCTCTGAAGCCCATATTAATTCTTCCCCTGGCAGTAGATGCTGATTTTTTTCATTCCATGGACTCTCAATCCTTTAAAAATTGCCCAGAGTTTTGGCACAGCCTGTGGTATTAGTCTAATCTTGATGCCAGGTTGAAATATTATATTTAGGACTTCCACTTTGAGAACAAATAAGTTTCGTTAATAGTGGAAGACATAGAGCATGATTTCCAAGAAGGAAACAGTAACAGGTGCAGGCAGGTTTTGTTTAATAATGTGAATCTCTACCACACTTTATGCATACACTATGCTCTAACTCAAATTGTGTAGCTAATAGAACAGATTCAAGACTCCCCTTCTTCACCCTTACATTGCACCAACCACATGAAACATATCCTCAACTAGCGACATGACCAAAAGTCAGGCAGAGGTGATGTTTCCTGCTTGTGCTGGGAGGGTGCTCTCCTCTGGAGAGGTGGTCCATGACCACTTGAGTCCTCTAATTACCTCCTAAATCTTTCCTCCCTGAAACCACCCGAAGAAAAGAAAAGGATGTGGGGCCTTCATCAGTGTCCACAAGAATCCCTTTTGTAAAGGTCAGCATTTATTATTGATGCACTGCTGTTCTCCAACAGGTGTTCTCATGTCACATAGGCCTCTCCTGACTCCTGAGCCCAGCTTCACAGGCAGTGGAAGATTCACCAGCTTCATTCTTAGCAGTTTTCCAGAGCCTCCCTAGACCCTGTGAACTGTGTCCAAAACCAAGTCTCCCTCCTCACTTTCTTCTTGTAGTTTTAATAATTCTGCTTACACAAAATAGTAGCTAGTGATTTATTTTGTGGTAAGGTGGATAACTGAGGAAGAGCAAAACAGAACATCACCCTGTCCTGAATATTGATAGCTTGAACAAATGTATGAATAAATGCTTCAGATGCAGTGTGATGAGTTGAATTTTCTATAATGTTGGAGAAAGGAGGTCTTATTTTCTCTTGTATGATTGGGATTTCAAAGTCCACATTTTGTGAATGTTGAATGTGTCTCTCAAGATACACATCAGAGCTCTTACAATCAGTATCTCCTCATCAGGGTCCACATTCAGCAGACATATGATACTGCTACAAGCTCAGGAAATATTAATATCAGAAATTCATTTTGACATATCCTAAGATTAAGATACTGTTCTTTTGTTTCCTTTAGCATCACTGACAGTTGAGCTACAAATTTTCCCCCTCAAGTTCATGTCTATTTTAAATCCATAATATTCTGCGAATGTATAAGGTAAAGGGGAAAAAAATTAGTCATTTTATTTGGGGGGGGAGCGATTTTGTACAATATATATATATAAAAAAAACGTTGCCATTTTATTTGTTACTCTACCTAATTAGTGACATGGAAAGTTAACCAGCCTCTATAAAATTTAGTCATCAAGAAAATGACTCTATGTCACAAAAGTGTTATTTTAGCATTTCCGAGTTTCCTCTGTGGAGAGAAAGCAAGAGGCCATCTCAGGATGTGGATAATCATAGTTGGTGGTCTGTGTTAGTCAGATTGTAATATGGAGAGTTATATCTCTACATATTTCTTTGAAATTGACTGTATTGCTCTAAGTGTGTTTTATCAAAGCATTTTCTAGGGCAACAGATCCGAAAACATAAACTTTATGTAGCATTGCTCCTCCTTAGATATTTTCCTTTAATATATCCTTTCTTTTTGAAGATAAAATAAAAGAACATAAAAGAGTTCTGGGAATAGGCAGCTATATGTCATAAACACCCTTCACTCCCCCTCACCCACGGTCCCCAGCCCCTGAAATTTGGAACTGATTTGATTAAAGTGATGACTGCCTTGATCTTGTTTGAATACTCCTCCTTCTTCATTGTCTTCTTCTCTCAATGGGAGGCATCAACCCTGTCAGGGAGTCATTCCTGGGAGGGTAAGAGGTATTTCTAGTAACCATATTTTCCAAACACAAAATTGAGACACATGGCCTGACAATGACATAATATTTGAAGTAGGGATTGTGCTCAAAGATCCAGAACATATGGTTGAAAGAGTTTCCTTATAAAAAGCAACTATTAAGATGGTTTCTAGATTCTTAGTCACAAAAGGCACATTCCTCCATCCCTTTTATTCTCATTAAAAAATATTACCCACACATCGGAAGACTGACCAGTTTTCCCTCAAACATGTTTCTTGCCAGTGTAAGAAACACCCTGTTGACGAGAAAGTTAAATGCACAGCCATCAAGGAAGCAATGCAAACCAGACTGCCAAACATATTATGAATATATTGCTCTTCTTAAAAATGCTAGTTGGTTTTTCATACTGGAGTATTGACTAACTGTCTGTGTTTGATGTATGGTTTACCAGCCTGATGTCGACTTATGGTTAGAGCTTAACTTGTTAGTTCTGCTTTTGCAGCCAATTCAGAATAACTACAGATGCCTTGAGATATTAAAATTGACTGCTCAAATGGACTCAGTGTGGGAGTTTCATTGGTTTTAAATTGATAACAGCTGAAAGAGTGAATGATTAAAGTGTACATGGGCATGGGACACAGCTCTCGCATAGGAACTCTAGTGAACAATCTCCCTCAGTGTGGGAATGTTTTCTTTCTTTTTTATATGATAGTTATTTCAAGGCAATCTTGGGTTAAATTTTTAAATTGTGCAAGCATATTCAGCAGCCTCACAAAGAAATAATTCCTGAGAAACTGAGATAAATTTTGATGAAGTGGTCTCTATTCTGTAGGGAACATTTAAAGTTAAGTAGCATTCCATAAGGTGGTAATTGTGTCTATTTTGCAGGCATTTGAGTTAAATAAGCTGCATAGGAAGCATAAACTATCATAATAAAAGGACTGGAGTGTTGTGTACATCTTTTTCTTCAACTCACAAAAACCCAAATTCCAAAATGCCTTATCACAGATAAATCAAACAAAGCCACTTCTTTGCTTTCTTATTCTCCTGGGATCAGTTATTAAGTTTTCATTATTTAAAAAGAGGATCTGAAAACTTTCTTCTCACACAGGAAATAAATAACACAAGAGAAATAAGAAAATTCTTCTCCTCCTCTTCAAATCAGCATCACTTATAAAAAAGGTTTTGTGAAAATGTAATTTCACAATTTAATAGTTTGCTTAGGGAGAAAGCCCAGTAAAGAACAGAATTCAGAGAAATTTAAAGAATTTTAAAAGAGAGCAGTACCTGTGTGTACTGCTTTTCTTCTTCAATTTGTCCTGAGTTCTGTGTCATTACTGTGCAATGCTTGACCTTACTCCATTCTATTTTCAATTGTCTCCATTTTTTTTACTTTTGATATTCTGTTTAAAAATATAGCTAACTGATACAGAATATCAACCATCAGTCATACAATTAATTTGGGGTTTGTAGAATATAAAATCAAATATTAAGTATCCAGTTCACATATTCATTTGTAAAAAAAAAAAAAAAAAATTGGATGTTCAAGGAAAAACAGTGAACCCAACTGGCATGTTTCCAAAGTGTAGCAAATATCAAGTGTTAATTATAATCAGTAAAATATAGTTTTGGATGTATTTGGTAATAATATTGATGAATGCTGATGTGTAAGATCTGACATGTCATGAAGTCAAATTGTGATGGATACTCTAATTTTAAAACAAAATAAGTCATATGTATTTAGCCAGTAATTATATAAACACTTGGTACATATTTGTTGCTCAAATTTTGCCTCAAATTCTAACCCGTGTAACTAAACAAAATCTTAAAATTGCCTAACTAGATGCCTTCCTGAGATTCACACAGGATTGAATCGCCTCTGTGCTAGGGTAGGTAACTTGTGCAGTTAATGATTTAAGTACCTACTACAAGGATTGACATTTTCATCAGAAGTTATTCCTTTAGAAATGGAAGAGAAAGAGAGCTCCATTCTCTTTCAACAGTTGTTGATTTCCAATTTTTTAATGATTTTCTTATCTACCCATATTAGACATGGGGGGGGGATTTAGAGATGGCATCCAAATTAAACACATGTGAGGGTCATTAACTTGAATATATCGCTTCTAACTTGTCCCTTTGAACTTGGAACTCAGACTCATAGGAGAAAAAGAAAAAATGGAGGCGGAAGAGTGCTGGCCTTGTTTAACCTTACAGTGAAGGAATCTATCTCACAAGTAGAAGCTGAGAAGTAAGAAAGCAGATGGTCTGAAAATAATATCTTGGGGATATCTTAAGATCTTGAGATGCCAAATAATTTAAATTCAGAAAAGTCATTACTTCCCTAGATTCCCTCATCATTTGTACCACTCCATACATTCATTCTCTGAATAGTAAAATACTGTTTACATCTTTTGTGACTCCACATTCCAAATGCACTGGGGCCTTGAGCATGTTACAATTTTTCCATCTCAAAAAGAAAATAATTAGCATAGGAGAACATTCAATATTATGTAAAATATTTGACTGGACCTCACTTAATGTTTTTTAAAACAATTAACATGTCAAAAGAGGAAATAAGAGCCCATTCTGGTTATAAATCTGTTTACATAATTACCAGTTGAAGAAGTCAAACATTTTAAGGAAAAAAAACAAAGTAAGGTTAGGCCCTCTCCTCATTAAAAACAGAATTCCCAGTGATGTCAGATATCTCAAGTTCTCTAACATAGTTTCCTTTATGCACGTAAACACTTACATGCATGCCTTTCTGGTCAGAAAGATCATATATTTGTAATATGAATGAATAGTTTTTTTTAAAATTTATTTATTTATGCATGCAAGAGCTGGTGTGTAGGCCAGAGGTGTGGGGGCAGAGGGGGTGAGAAGATTCATCAGAGATAGAGTGGGGAGCAGAACAGGCGGATCTACTGAAATACACTGCTGAGGGGAGCAGCGGAAGAGGCAGGAGAGGTCTGCTGTGCCATGTGGGAATCTCCCTAGCAGGGGTCTAACTTGTGGTGCAGTGGCTGCGGATAGCTTCATAGCCTGAGACTTAACCCTTTGCGCCACTAGGGAGGCCCAAACGAATAATCTTAAAGAAAAATAACTGAATAGGAGTACATGTTTCTGAGTACACTGTTTCTCACACTTGGAGAGATAATCACATCTTTGTAAAGTCAGTTTTTGGAGAGGTGTTTGGTTTGGACAGAGGGTCTGTGGGGTAATTCTGGGAAATGTTTCACCAGAGCTCCCCTTTCAGTGGCATGTAGCGAGTTTCTCCACGTGACAGAGGTGTCAGTTATCCAAAAGGGCAGGTTTATTAAGAAAAAGGGAGAAGAGAATAAAGGACACTTGCAGAAATACTAGCAGGCAGAAAGAGTTGCCCTTTGGAGGGGACAGCCTTAGGTTTTATTGTCTTCTTTCAGAGGGGAGGGGCTCATCTCTGTGCAGTGGTTCATTTTTGTTACTTCCGTAACAAATTGACTATGACTATGCAGAATTTGAAAAGGATCAGAGATTCTATAGTAGTTGTCAATCTCCATATCCTCTTTCCTTTGGGAGAGGTTCGTCCCTCCTAAGGTGTGACTTGGTTGAATTGTAAGGACCAGTGATTCTCTGTAATGGCCCTAGGTCTCTGTTTCCCCACGTCTGGTCTGAGCCTACTGATACTCTCTATAGCAGCCTGATACTTGCTATAGCATTTGGTGCCTAAGAATTTTTCCTTTCTATTGCTGGGTTGATGGCTATGCTAGCCCCTTCTATCCCCACCTCCTGTGTGAGCCAGGTTTTATAATGCCTCCTTTCCAAATTTCTATTCTTTGCCTCCATCATATGTGTGAGGTTATGCCCAACTCAACATGGCTCAGTGATATGGAGAAAGTGTTCTAAAGATGGCTATGCAGTAAAGGAATGCAAGTATTCCAAAAATGGCTAAACAGTGTGTTGTACCAGATCACAACGTTAGTATATCGACCTGTCTCCTGCTGCAGCATGAAGGTCAGGAGAGAAAACAGAAGCCCAGGCCAGGGAGTGATAACCTGAGAAGTCAAGAAATAGTAGGAAAACAGGGGCCACACCTTGGTCCAAGACCAGAGTTAGAGAGTAAATAGTTTGGGTAAAGTTGGAGTGGGCTTGGATGGGACAGCATATCTGAGGAATTCTGGAGATGGTAGTAAATACTTTGTATAAAGTTTTAGTGGAAAGCACTTCCCAAAGCCATCTGTTCCTACAATCGGTTATTATAGTATGAACATTACCAAAAGCCCAGAGGGAGCTTCTGTCTCCCAGATGCAATTCTCTAAGTCAAGAGTCTGAGAAGCTGTTGTGGGCACGTGTGTTGAGCTACAGTTACAATGCTGAGCTGGGTTATAGATATTCATCTGAGATCTGCTAGAAGGAGTCTGTACTAATCATCTTCATACACCATCCAGGGATCCAGGATGATCTGCCTCTGCTGCAGAAATGTCCCAGCTTGTTGTCCCTAATATGACCAGTCTAGATATCTAACAAGAAATACTACTCATTCTTGGGAAATATAATACATAACTTAGTTACATTATTTTATATTGACTGAAATGTATAAGGAGTAATTGAAAGAAATGAATGTGTGAAAGACTACTTTTTTTTCTCTTTGGGGCAGGGTATATAAGCTGTGAAGTGACAGCAGTGCTGAGAAACTCTCCTTATGGTATTTCGTTTATTTGATTTGTGGAAACAATAAAGTACAGGTAAAGCCTGAAAGAAAATCAAATTTTGAGGCAGATTTGAGGTCTAGATTTGGCTCTTTCTATTTACTTGTTTTGTGATTTTGAACAAGTAAATGAAATCTTCTAAACACTTTCTAGAAAATACCTCTCAGAATTACGGACATCATAAAGAACAGTGGCATAGGAAATAAGGACTATTAATTCCTACACTCTGCTCCAAATTTTACTCTTACTGCATGCCATATTGTGAACATTCCTTCTCCTGAATGCAGAATAGATATTCTGAAAAATTACAAAAAGAGGTGATTTTTTGTAACATTGCATTAATGAAAGCAATGTTTAAGCTTTCTGTGGCCTCACAATGTGTTTGCGGTTTTACATGCACTATCAAATAAGGAGGATGAAGAACTATGCTTGCATTTCTTTGTGCTTTGATTGTTATTTATACTGCCTGCTCATATATATTCTTTAAATGATATATTCTACGAGAATGCAAAGTTACATAAAGCAGAGTCCCTGGGAAAAGAGTAAGAGAGAGATACCTACAACAAAGATGGCCTAATATAGCAAATGTTTAATGCTCTAAGGGGTATCCAGATCACACACTTGGAAAAAGACAAAATGGGAAAAGTGTGGGAAAGACTAATGTCTCCTTTATTCTTTGGTCTTTAAACTGAGTTCTGACTTTTCGCACATGAACTTTGGAGACATGTAAAACATTCAGTGTACAATTATAGGAAATAGTGAGGGACAGTGGCTTGAATGAAATGCAAGTGTGTGACAAGAAGTATCTTTGGTGTTCTGCATACAGGCAGGCTAAGGAGTTTGTACTCTGTGTTACACACCATTTTATTTTTCACTTAGTACCCATTGTTTATTACTTATTTGGCCAACATTTATTAAGGACTTACCATGTGGCAAGCAATAGACTTGATACTGAATTTATGAAGATTTATAAGACTTGATCCCCTCCTTCAAAATTAATCATTCTAACACTACTTAGAAAGAAATACTCTGCAATGAAAAAAAATATCACTTCCATAATCTACAAAGTTGACTCCACTTTAGAAGCCCAATGGAAAGATGTATGAGGAAGTATATTATGGAATTAATGCTTATATCTAATTTTATCTCAGTCCTATATATCCTCAATGGGCCTTGCCTCAGCAGTCTTTGGATGTGAATGAAGCGACAGACGTTGAGGCACAAATAATCCTAAGCTTGACTCCCATTTATATAATCATAGTAACTCAGCTTTCTCTCCAAGCTGTTTCTGGGAGCACTTGGAATATATTGCCTATTATGAGGGCTTCCCCTTTCATGTTCTCTTTTGGTTCTTCCTCATTCACATCCAGATGCTTATAAATTGCCCAAGGTGTCAACATCTTCCAGAGATAGCTGCTATACTGCCTCAGTACTGTCCAGGAGCTTCTAATCCTATAAACCTTCCAGATGACTGATGGTGTTCTGTCCCCTCTAGTTCCCACTGCATTTCTGGATCCACTATAGCAAATAGAGAGGTTACGTTCTTTCCTACCTATCTGCACATTGCACCTGGTTTCTTATGGACTAAAGCAACAACACTTTGGTTTTGAATCTCACAAAACTTTCCATTTTGTCAAAAGCCCTTTCCTCTATGGAATTCAGAACTACGTGTACCCCACCTAATTCTAGGAATCTAGAATTCCTGTATCGTGTATCATTTTGGCATTTGTCAGAATTCCTGTTGATCTCCATAAGCTCAACATTCTCCTGACTTACAATTTTTTCACCAACTAATGTCAACACTTGCAGTTAGACATCTGGGATGATGAGCATCATTTTGCCAATTCAGTAGGCAGATTCAACTGAGACCCTCCATTCCATCTTTGTGTGTATTCCTTTGCCCCTTGTAGGAAGTCCTGTCATCTGGAAAGGTAATATTCCCCCAAATACACAATAAACCCAGACAGTGTGCAATATGCACATCATACAGTGAGATAGCTATTTATTCAGTACTGTGGACAGCTTAGAAACAGGATAAGATGGTTTAGAAATGTTATTGCATAGTCACTTTCTAGAGTAAGGGCTGAAATAGAAAAAACACTCTATTTGACTGGATGCCCAAAAGACACAAAATGTTTTCAGGAATGTGTTCAGCATGGCCTACTAATGTGGGCTCATAGCCCCTTCTCTCCAATTACATTCCAGGAAGTGTTTTTCAGTTTCTTTGCATAGGATAACTAGCACCCCACTTTGCTTAGAGCAGCCATGGGGAGCAGCAGTCCACTCAGAGCTGACTCCACATCTCCACGGAGCTAGCCAACACTTCCACAGAACCACATGATTCCCTGGCTCTTAATATGGTTTATTATAAAAATCCTTTACCTGCCTCAAAGCACTTTTCATCAAAGCCACTTTTAAGCTGAAGCTGAGGACCAACGAATGCCTTTAACAGAATCCTGAAATAGCTTTTAACCCGAGGCTGAGAAGAGAAAGTGCTTTTAACCTAAAGTGACTTCCTCTTAGGTACTTCAGTGTGTACCAGCATTAGTGGCTAAGAGAACACCCTTAAGAACCAAACTAAAGAGACTCTATCATAGGGCCTCCCCGGTGGCGCAGCGGTTAAGCGCTGCACTGTGGAGCTGTCGGCAGCGGTGACGCGAGCTCGACGCCGGGCTGGGGAGATTCCCACATGGCAGACCCCTCCTGCCTCATCCGCTGCTCCCCTCAGCAGTGTACTTCTGATCTGCCTGTTCTGCTCCCCGCTCTGTCTCTGGTGAGCCCTCTCACTGCCCCACGCCTCTGGCCTGTACCCCAGCTTGTATGTACAAATAAAATAAATCTTATAAAAAAGAGACTCTATTATAGATATTCAAACACGCTATATTAAAATATTACATGTAATATTTCAAATCACTAAGCAGATTTACTCCAACTAAATTTGAATCTTCTCTTATTGAACTATGTATTCATGCAAATAAATTGAGATCTTACCACCTGGGACTCTAAGAAATCTGTGCTGATCTTAGAGAAAGTATGTGTTCTTTCCTAGATTTTGCTTAAATTTTGAGTGAGTCAACATTTCCACACCTTCTCCACCCAAATAGAATCTTTCAGCATTTGTCAATTACTGAATGATGTTTCCATATTTCTTGGACTAAAAAGGTAAATTAAATAATTGAGAATGAGTTCAATCAATTATCTGAATAAATTTTGTATATCAACTTTTCTACTCACGGTTGTCACTCAAACAAAAGCTATACCGGTTTCACAGTAGCTTTAACCTCAGTGAAGTTGCTACTCAGTAAAGTAGACACCACAACTGATAAAATTTTTAACTTCAGAGTGATTTCATTAAATTACTTGATTGAGCAATTGAATTCCAGCAAATAGAATTCTATTTGAAGGATAGAAAGAGTACACAAACACAGAATAAGGTAGAAAACTTTGTATTTTACTCCCCACCCCCTTCCTTTGCTGGCCAACTCTATAATAATGCTAATAAAATGAAGACAGCCAAATGAAAAGTTGAAAATATCATCAACCCAAAATGTAAATAATCAGACTTTGCTAAATAAGATTTAATGATCTTAATCATCCAAAATGCACAAAAAGCAAACTAAACTGAAATATATTTCCCTCATACTCAAGTGATCATGGCACAATCTTTAGTTAGAAATCATTTTCTTTTATAAATTGCTTTCTCTTAGTTATTTCTTCATTAATTCACTCATTCAATAGTTCATTTATTCATGCATTCATTTGGCAACCAGAGGGGAATGTAATAGAATGCAATAGAAATCCAAATGGAAGAAATTACATTTATCTTGTCCCATTGTGTAAAGTTTCCTTCACTTTGAATAGTCTCTTCCAACTTCCTCTACCTAGTAAACCTCTGTTCATTTCTACTCTTCTAACTCAAAGGCAAATTACCAACCCCATGAAGTCATCCCTGTCTTCCTCATTCCAAATTAGTTCTCCTTTCTCTCTCCCAAAGCTATATTTTCATTACTTGATTATTTTAATATCTTCCAAGTCAACTCTCAGTTGAATCTGGTAGACCAGAGTCCATCTTGCTCAACTCTACTTCAAGAGCACCACATTGCTTAGAAAGTAGTAGGAAGGGAAAGCAACAGGACATGAAATCTTACAATGGTTTTAGGATTACTAATTCTTTTCATTTTTCACTACTTCATGTGTCAGGGGGTACTCTCTTGGTGGAGCCATCTCCTCTCACCAACATCATAATGTTAGGTGCCTTCTACATGTAGTCCTTGGATTTTCCTTTTCTTTCTTTCTTCTCTCTAACTGGGCCCTATGCAAATATTCTAAGACTGAAATGTTATAGTTTTCTGGCTTCAAATAACATCCAAAGACGTTGCAAACTTAAAACTTTAGTTTTAAACTCCAAACTTGCACATTAAAATATCTGACATCTCATTGGACACTTGATAAATATCTTACATTTGTTTAGATCAAACCTTGACTCCTTGGCTTCTATATATTTTCTACCTCTGACAATATCAGTGCTATTTTGGTAGCCGGAGTCACTCTCCTTTCTTCTCTGTCTCTTCTCCTCCTGATCAACAAATGCCTCCTTATATTCTAAAGTCAACCACATTTAGTCACTTTCATCATTACCACCTTTACCTAAACACTATCATCTCTGCCTGGAATAGTTTACCAACCTCCTAACTGGTCTCTCTGATTCTTTTCTTCACCCCCTTAAATATACTCTCCACATGGCACCTACAGGGCCATTTAAAAATATAAATTACATTATGTCACTCCCTTGCCCAATAACTTCCAATTACTTAGACTAAAATCACATGTAGTATCTAAGGACTTTCCTGTGATCCAGAAAGTGCTACCTTCTTTTGTTCCCAAGCTACCTTTATAGTTTATCCTCATTCACATTTTCAGTTTTTCATTACCACCCAGCCACACACACCTTCTTGCTGCTCAACTAACACATGCAGCCTACTCTCACCATATTCACTTGCTGTTCCTCTGACTGGATGCTCCCTCCATGTATTTGCATGGTTCATGCCTTCACTTCTTTCGGTGTCTGTTCATTGACATTGCCTCAGAAATATCTTCCTCAATAACCAACACCTCTGTAATAAACCTCAATAACCAATAACCAATAACCTCAATAACCAGCACCACTAGCTCTCTAGCCCCCTCCTTTTTCACAGCACCTATCACCATCTGACATAAAAATAATACATATTAATGTGTTTTTGTATATGTTTCTCCATTTACATATATGCTTGTAAAGACAGAGAGTATCCTATTCATTATTCTATCCCCAGTAGGCATTTAAAAAATACTCAAGATTGGATAGATGAAATGGAAAAAATGCCTGAAATAGTCAAACCATTCTCTATACTATTATGATTTTGTGTGTGTGTGTTGTGCTACTTCAGATAAGCAATGAGGTGGGAGAGTATAGGACAAAATTGCTGCTTGAAGTAGACAAATATCGGAAATTCCATATTCCTTGTTCCACAGACATAATAACTCTTCATTTAGCATGCAAATTTTCTTCCTGACTGGTGGACTCATCTGAATGTCCATTGAATTAATTGGACCTAAACTGAGTTGAGATCTATTTCCATAAGAGTTTAGGAGCTAAAAAGAAAGGGTAAAAGGGTACTTCATAGAAGTATTGTTTGGGGTTAAGTGTAACTCTGAAAGGCAAAGACTGCTGGCAGTCTGAAAAGGGAAAATAGAGAAAAATGGAAAGGCTGGAGAAGAGCCGTGCCATTCTGTCTAGCTGGCAGATGGCCTGTCTTTGAAACCCATCTTTGGCCTGCTCTTGTCAAAACATGCTACACCTGCAGCCATCTGTGAAACTTCAATTTGAAGTTGCAGGCCACAGCCCACCCTTGTTTGGGGAGTTCTTCTCCAGAGTCTAGGCAGATCTTTTCCAGGTCAATCCTTCCACAATATCCATTGTCATTTCCCACTAGGGACTTAAAATCTGTTAGTTTAAATGAGATGCAAAATATATGAATAAACATGCAGGGAAAACTATACACAGAAGTGTATATATTAGAACTCCTATTTATTTAGGTTCCAAACTACTTAAAAGTTAAAATAATTAAACTTTTCCCCCTGTCCTTATGAGAAAACAAATTACAAACAAGCAATGAGAGAGATTTACTTTCAGTGTATATTCAGTGCAGAGCCAACCCAATTTTTGATGTCTATATACTAAAAAGTAGTAGCTGGTATTTTTAATTAAAGCTCTGAGGCATTATAAGATAATGCAGAACCTTCTGAAGAACTTAAGATAAATAAAATGCTTTATTGCTTTAAGTCTAGGCATATTTTTCTGCTTCATAATTCAAAGACACAAGTCATCAGTAAACTACATTACTAACTTGAATCACCCATTTCTCCAAACATTTTCAGAAAAGTTTTTGAAAAAATATCTATTGGGAATCCCTTTTGTGAATATTTTAAAGGAAAAAGAAAGGTGATGAGGACAAAAATAAAGAAATAGGAGTCAAAACAGGATTCCTTGGTAAGCCATCTGAAAGTTGTGTCTAATAAGCTACTCTCAAAAGGAAAAACTAATGTTATTTGTAGTTTAAAAATCAGTTCATTCAAGTTGCTAAAATTAGCCATGTTGAGAATATCTTTGCGTTCAATGTCTAAATGCCTCTCCCTTATAGCAACCTATTTGGAAATGATCTGTGTGAGGTATTCTAGTGGGAGAAAATTCCAAGTGAATGTTATCTGTTGTGGAAGCTAGAAGAGCTATATATATATTTTTTCTCTTCCTACTTATTTTTATAACATAATATCTGTCAACTGGGCATCCTCTACTAGAAATTCAAATCTTGAGCAATTAATGATTAGAAGTCATTATGACAGAGCTGATGCTGATGGTGGCAGTGAAAATAACATCCTCATCCAGCTTTCAGAGTTACAAGACAGTTGCTATAATTCTTGCTTCCTATTTCACATATCTCCTAAGAATACTGTTTTTTAAACATCTCTAAAACTTCTCTGTAAACCTGCAGTAATTTCTTTACATAATTGATGCTACTTTGAGTTGTCAGTAAATTTTGGGAGTTCCCTCCCATTTCTATTCCCCTCAATATCATTCAAATAATTTTTCTTTGCTTCATACAGTCACAGTGATTCTTTTTTTTTTTCCTATTGGAGTCAAAAACCTTAACAGCTATAAGTCATGACCAAAATAATTGATTTTGTGTGCATGATTGAACAGTTCATTTTTTGTTGTTGTTGTTTTCTGTTTCATTCTACATTCCTTGTGTAAGTGTAGTTGTAGGTGTTTTGTTTTTCCTTTTTAAAATTTACTAGAGTAGCTGCAGTGGTCTCCTGTCCTGAAAGCAGAATAGCATCATTTTGAAAAGCATGTGGAGACTGTCTCCTTGAGTAAATGATGATAACACCGTCACATTATTTGAACATTCAACTGCCTCTATTGAGTACTTTTCCTCATAGTTTTGATTCATTTGGAATCTAACTGACAAAGATCCCATTACTGTGTGTTCTTTCCATAATTTGTCAAAATATATATAGCAGAGATGAGAGAGAATGAAGCTAATTTGTAATCTGTGAGACTTAACCTGGTTATGCTGATGAACTAACTAAATCGGTCAAAAGTTTGAGAGCTTAAAGATTAAAAACCACCATTCCCTAGTTAAACTCTAATTCATTATGTAAGCAACATGATTTATAAGTGCACTCATGTGGAAGGTCTATTTGTTTTTCTCACCAAAAGATGCTTTCAAAGAAAAATTACAGAAAATGGATTTTCTCCAACCAATGTGTTGCCTGCCACCCCTGGTATAAGCACTGAAGCGGTAGAACAAAGATGCAATGATAGCACTAGCCAAGGCCATAGGCATTTGCCGAGCATTCCAAAAATATTGGCACCCCTAGCAAGAGGTGTTTTCTAAATAAAAAAGTTGTTAAGAGAAGAAGAAAGTATTACCAGTGAGCCTACAGACGGGAATATAAGTGGGGAATCAGGAACTCATTGTTCTGGGACTGCTCCCTTTTTTGGAATACCATAAGGAAGGGGAAAGCAGAAGTAATTCTTATTATTGTGCCAGGACAACAGGCATGGAAGTTTGGGGGTAGGGGGTTAAAGCTACTTCGTTAATGCTTGCCAAGAAAACAGAGTACATTCTCTCTGCCTTCCCCTTTCCTTGTACTATTTTAAGATAGAAGGTTCAAGGCCCAAACACACTCCTGTAACTCAATAGTCCTCCTTGTATATCAAACTCTGGACTAACTTGGATTTACAGATTGGTGGCCACCCTACCACAGTCCTTAAATTTGACATTACATTTTAGCTAAGTCTCTCTGATTTACTTTCTTTGGGTAGAACTTCTTACTTTGCAAAATAATTTCAGGAGCGTCATCAGCTCTTCTAAGTTATACAATTTATTGTTTTATAATGAAGGCTAATGTTGCAGTCAAGATTCTTTCAGTTGCAATTGATAGAAATGTGCTCAAAGTGCAGAAGTGAGAATGGAATTTATTGGCTTACTTAACTGAAAAGTCCAAAGACAAAGATAGCTTCAGGCACAACTGTTTCAAGGGGCAAAACCTGCTAACAAATCTTTATCCACCCCCCCCCCTTCATTGCTTAGTTTTGTTTTACACTCAGGTGACTTAATTCTCAGGTGTGTCTTTCCAGATGGTGACAAAATCTCTTCTGGAAGTTTGGACTCATGTCCTCAATAGTTTATCAATTCCTGTAGAAAGATTAATTCTTTCCAAGTATTGCTAGAAAAAGCTCCTGGTTTATTTGAGTAGATCCACTTGGGCCATATGTTCATATCTTACTCAATTGCTGTGGCCAAGAAATGACATGCATGGACCTGGAGTGAGTGGGATCAGTACTAGTCAAAAAAAAAAAAAAAAAAAAAAAACAGCAGAAAAGTGATAAAGGTGTATCCCCAAAGGAAAATCAGGGTGATCTGAGCAGAGAATAGGAGAAAAAATATAGGACCATAAAACTGAAAATCCTCTACCATACTCTTCCTAACCAATACCGTCTATGATAGTTTTCATTAAGCTATTTTCCCAAATGTGGTTTTTTCCATTGTAATTCTAAGCCCTCTCTGGAAACCTTCTGGCCAATGTTATGTCCATGTTCTAGTTGAGTTTATTTGCTTTAAATGAATAGAAATTCACTCAAAAGAGTTAGGTTGAAATAAGAATGATTGTCACAACCCAGGTGTGTCAACGTGCCTCCTTTCAAAGTGCATGGAATTAGACATCTGATGATGAGCTAAGGTAGATCTGTTTTACTCTCTCTGAAAATTAATTTCTATACCCATTTATCCATGGCCATCTCCCCAAGTGGCTGCCCTTGGTACCCAATGTCAAAGACTCACAGTCTACACTTCAAATACTTGGGGCTTCCCAACCCAGTCTCTAATCTCACAACTTTAAAATGTCCTGGAAGGGAAATATGTATTGACTCAGTTTGAGCCACATGTCAAACCATGACTTAATTGGGTTCACCTGGGGGTCTAAAGTCTTCTATTCCGGAGCCATATCTTTTTGGGTTAATATGACCAGTTTAAAAGGAAGAAGAACATTTTGACATTTCTGGTAACTAGTGAAAGCAAATACCTTTTCTCTACCTAATTAAACTCTATTTCTAGGCTCTTTTCTCACGAGGGCAGTATTGGCAATCAGGGATGGAGAGATTTTCCCCGGGAAGGGCTGCCTTGCAATTGCGTGGACCACCCAGTAAGTGGCAGTGACGCGCCTCCCCCACCTCTGGCAGTCTAACAGCTGAAAATAGCCAGTGGTGCACCTCAGCCCCTCCAGAGCGATGTGGCCTTCAAAAATACTCTAAATGGTCCCACTTATAACAGGAATATAGGGGAACCAAATACAAGAGCGATAATCAGCGAGAGAAGGGGGAGGATTGGGGCTCAGAAGCGGGGAGAGGGGAGCACAGGGGACTGTGGTGACAGTTCACAGGTGAATTGGTGGACAGTTCACAGGTGAAACCTACGGGGAATACACAGTAATGTAAAGACAAAAATAACAATTAAAAACAAAACAAAAACAAAAACAAAAATACTCTGCAATTGAAATTCTCTTCTATCCAACTCAACTCAAAATCCTTCCCCAAGTCCTGCCTTCCCTTATATTATTTCCCACCACCACACTATTTCAAAGAGACATCTATATGCTGTTTTTTCATTCTCACCTTCTCTTCAAACCTTGCCCACAACCACCTGCTTTTCAGCTTCATTCTACGAAAGACATTTTCCTTATGGGCACCTAAGCCTGTGCATTGACAAATACAGCAAGAAGTGAACACCTTTTTTTTCTGCTTTGCATGTGAAGTGCTTATACTAACTTCTAAATATCAGTCTCCCGGATTTTCTTCAAACCATAAAGTTTCTGCATCTCAGTATCCTTCAAACAAATAGGAGTCCTATTTCTCTGATCGTCTGGCTCACTTCCTGTCTCTAGTTAGCAAATCCCATTGAATCACCCCTTCTGTTCATTTCAGGTTCACAGTCTCAGTTCAGATATTCTCATTTCCCCCCTCCCCATGGCCTAATGCTTTATAATTGTGGGCAAATGACTTGGTATCTGGTGCCTCAGTTTATTCTCCTGTAAAATTGGAATAATATTGGGTTGTTGGAAAAGTCATGACATTTTTCTGTTTTTAAGGATTGAGATAAGGATTAAATAAGTTAGAGTCTATAAAGTGCCTTGACCTTTGCCAGGATATGTGTAAATATACAATAACTATTATTACACACCCATACAAAAGCAGTAATCACATTCTATTATAGCTCTATGAGAATTATTCTCGCTCCCCCTACCTCCAATACACACAATCACAGTTAGACGATCACGACTCATGCATCACTGCAGTTTCAGTCCAGGGCACATACCACAATACCTTGCTGAAAGTGGGCATGAATAGACAGTGACTACAGAACCCTCTTTGCCCTCTTTACAACATCCAGCTTACAGTAGGTGCTCACTAAATATTCACTGAATTGAATTTGAGAGAACTGGATTGATTTGGAGAGAATGCAGAAGAAGTGTCATCATACTAGGTGAGACATAATGTGTTTAAATTTTAAAAAGAGAAAAATTTTCTTTGAGATTCTTTCTTGGGTCTAAATCTAAACTGATGCATAATTCTACATTCTTTGTAAAGTTAGAATTATTTTATGCTCTTTTAATTGGCTCCCTGTTTCAGTTTCTATGTCCTGTCAACGCTTTCTCTTTTTCATTTTCACATCATTGCTTGGATCACCAAAAACCTGGGATTTGTGTTATCATATTTATTAGCAAGCTATTGCTACATAATGAACACAAGACTTCTGTGGTACACAGCAAGAAGTGTTTGCTTTTTATGTGTCTCTATATCAGGTTGTCTAGGAGAGTCTTAGCTGGGCAGCTCAGTAATGCCTCGGAAGACCTCAGTTCTGAACTGTCACGCTCTGATTTCTATTTCTCTGCATTGTCCAAAGTAAATCACATGGTCAATCCTAGTATCAATGGTATGGGAAATAGGAATGTTTCCTCTGCTAAGTTTTACCACACATAGCCACATGGCAAAAGAAGTGAATGTGTAAATCTCATTCAGAGAAAATGAGAATTGTGAGCAGTAATTGAATTTACCACATCTCTATTCTGATCTTCAAAACACTTCCTAGGCAGTCACATTAACCTCTTAACTAAATTCCTTCAGTCCACCTTGTCCATGATCTGTGCACCTTATGTGGTTATGTACATTTAGGTTATAGGTGCTAGGATATCCATTTTAAAAAATGACTTGTATTATCTTCTGTAATGAGAAGTCTAGAGAAGGTGTTTTATGATTGGCTTAGAAGTTCAAAAATGTCATTGTGGTCTCAGGTTTTTGTAGCTTTTTTTTTTTTAATCATGTTAGCTTTTGTTTGCAAGTTTATTGCCTCATGGTGACAAGATTGCTGTAATAACTCCAAGCATCATATCATTATATAGTGATGTTCTAAGCAGAATGGAAAACAAAAAAAGAAAAGGTGTTTCCCAATGCCATTCTGCTTTTATTAAAAAATGTCTCTTCCTGTAGCTTCCTAAATGACTTCTCTTATTGATTGACCAAAGCTACCTAGTCACAAAGGGTGCAAGGGAAGCAGAAGTCACAGAGAACATCTTCAGGTCCTATGATAAAAGCAGACTCTGGAAGCAAAAAAGGGGTTGGGTATAAGCTACATATAGGCTTACATATGCGAAATCAATGTATTGCACACTCTCAATAATTTAGCTTTCCTGACTCAAAATTTAGGACCCTGCCATGAGATAACAGAAAGTTTGTGTGTGTGTGTGTGTGTGTGTGTGTGTGTGTGTGTGTGTGTGTGTATTTCCTGCTCTAAGTTCCTGGCATAGAACTCCCAAAACCCTTATAAATGCCTAAATGGTAAGAATATCAGAAGCATCTTTAGTTCTGCTCAGGGGGCTCTGGCTGGGCTTCTGGATGATTCTCAATGGGACCTACTAACCATAAAAAACAAGTGTTGATAAGAAGCTTGGTATTTTTTCCCAACCCTCTTTGCACCCCTGCCATCCTCCAGAGAAGGGAAGGGGCTGAGGATGGAGTTAACAGTTGAGTGTGAAATCCCAGAAGCAAGGATTTCAGAGCGCTTCCAGGTAGAAGAACACATCCACACCGGAAAGGGAAGATTCCAGTTCCAAGGAGACAGAAGGGCCATCTCTCCTCTCCCAGGCCTTGTCCTGTGCTTCTCTTCATCTAGCTATTAATTCTTATCATTTATCATATTCTTACAATAACCTGGTAAATGTGTTTCCCTGTATTCTGTTAGTCCTTATAGCAAATGAATTAAAACTGGAGAGGGTCATCGGTACCCCCAATTTGTAGCCAAGGGGGACAGAAATTGTAAAGAGGGGAGCAGTCTTTCAGGACTGAGTCCTCAATTTGTGTAAACTAACACTATCTCCACTGAGTTAATTTGTAGGACACCCAGCTGGTGTAGCAGAAAATTTTTGTTGTGGGGGGAAAAACCCACACATTTGGAGACCAGAAGTAAAGAGTTCATGTAAATCGTAAAGGAGACACAGGAAGAGAAGCAAGAAGGAAGGCTATGGCTTTTCCATGTAAACCTTCATGACACACTCTTCATCTCCTTTTAGAGATAATACTTTAATTTCTCTAAATAAGAGTGAGCGTTTCCCTAAGGATACTTCATTCTTCCCATCACTAGTACATTTTTCATTTTTTTTAACTTCTCCTGCATCTTCCCAAAATGCCATTTTTTTTTCTCGCAGTCCACTAGAGAACAAGAAATGGAGGGAAAGAATAAGGGGTGCTTTGCCTGATCTCTCCCCATACAGGCCACCTGTTGTGGGGAAGAATCAGGGTGCAGGCTGGAGGCACAGGGTGAAAGAGTGGAGAACAGAAAAGGCCAATTTATTAAAATACACTGCTAAGGGTTGCAGCGGATATGACAGGAGAGGTCTGCTGTATCCAAGTGCCTTTTGTCCTCTTCTTTTACCACTCCAATTTAAGTCTTATTCATCCTTTGGGGTTCAGTTCTTCTCTAAGAAGTCATCCCTTGGCACTCAAGGCTGCCCGGATGCCACAGATTTCTGCTGGTTTTGCATGTCCCTAGTTAGAGTATTTTTCGCAGTGAAGTGTTCTTACCAGTTTACTTATAGCTGCTCCGCTAAACAAGGACTCTTTAGGGCTTAGGAATGAGTCTTAGTTATTGTATTACCAGTGACTTACCTATCTCCTGACAAAGAGCTGAATTTTCATTTGCAAAAAAGCTGAATGGATATCTGTTGGCCATTTGCTTTTCTTCTTTGGAGAAGTGCCTTTTGAGCTCTTCTGCCCATTTTTTGATTGGGTTATTGGCTTTTTTTGTTGTTGAGTTGTGTGAGTTTCTTGTAAATTTTTGTTATCAGTCCTTTATCAGATGTATTGTGTGCAAAGATCTTTTCCCAGTTGGCAGGGTGTCTGTTAGTTTTAGTTAATGTCTCTTTTGCTGTACAGAAGCTTTTTATTTTGATATAATCCCATCTGTTTATATTGTCTTTCACTTCCTTTGCTTTGAGGGATGTGTCTTTCAAGATTTTGCTGAGATGTATGTCATGTAGAGTTTTGCCTATATTTTCTTCTATACATTTTATGGTTTCAGGTCTTACATCCAGGTCTTTTATCCATTTTGAATTGACTTTTGTGCAGGGTGTGAGGTAGTAGTCTAGCTTCATTTTTTTGCAT